>PVJA010034288.1:0-22655 GCA_004027025.1 Myocastor coypus | reverse complement strand
TTCTTTCTTTCTTTTTTCTATGCAACATCAATAGGGAGGTGGGTCATGCCCACACACTGTACTCTATAGCATGATTGTGAGGACAATATGCAATATGTCAACTTTCAAAGAAAAGAAGGGGGAAAAGAAAAAAAAAGTAATGTGGATTTAGAAAGGTTAATGTTTAATTGTTTGATCAATCTTACATACCTATATGTATTAATCTAAACTGATCTGATGATGAAAATATGTAATATGACCATTGTTAAATTTAAACAATAAAAAAATTGAAAAAAAAAAAAAAAAAAGAAAGCTTGGTGTGGTGGCCCACACCTGTAATTCCAGCAGTTGGAGGCTGAGGCAGGAAGACTGTCAAGAGTTCAAAACCATCCTAAGGAAAAAAAAATCCAAAAAACATCCTGGGCTACATAATAAGAACCTGTCTCAAAAGAAAGGGGAGGGGAAGAAGGAGAAGGAAGAGGTGAAGAGAAAGAAGAAAGTAGGAAAAGAATAAAAGAAAAAGAGAACCTGCAAGTTTTCTCTAAACCGTAGATATACAACATGCTACCAAGATAATTGTTTCTTGTTCTGCACAATTCATCTTAAATATATATGTACCTAATGTAGGAGCACTCAACTACATAACACAAATTATGTATGTTTGTGTTTTCAATTTTTAACAGTATTTATGTGTAGTGCATAGTGATTACATTCCTTGTGAGAAGTTGATACATGTACATATGCCAATTCTTTTTGTATGCATCCTCTCCCCATACTACTGTCACATATTATGGACAAACAATACCTTCTGAAGTCTGAGAAACAGGTTCTCTTTTTCTCCTGTGTTTAATTATTTGCCCTATTAGGTGGGTCCTTTCCATTTTCATTCATAGAGTTGTGGTCATTTTGATCCCGCTCTAGAATATCTTTTAGTGGCCTGTGTAGGGTTGATTTTGTCATCATGAAATTCTTTAGTTGTTCTTTGTCATGGAAGTATTTCACTTCTCTATTATACTTGAAAGAGAGTTTTGCCGGTATATCAGTCTGGGTTGGAACTGGTTTTCTTGAAGACTTGCAGTACTTTGCTGTATGCTCTTGTTGACTTGATGGCTTGTTTGGCAAAATCTGCCATTATTTTAATGGGTTTTCCTTTAAATGTGATCCGTTTCTTTTTTCTAGTAGCTTTTAGTATACTATTCCTGTGCTGAATTTCTGCAATGTTATTATTATATGTCTGGGTGTGGTTTAATTGGGTTGATGTTATTTGGAGTTCTATATGCTTTGGTTAACTGAATGTCAGATTGTTTCTCCATATTTGACAAGTTCTCTATTACTTCTGTCCATATTCTTTTTATATCATTTGTATTGACTCCTGTCTCATTGATGCATATTAGTCTTATGTTGTTCACATTTGCATTGTTTTGCAGATGTTGAATTATTTTTTCTTGCATCCAAGTTGTTTTTTAGAGATCTTTTCTTACCTTTTCACTAGCTGCAATGGTGCCTTCAAAGTCTGAAAGTCTATTTTCACTTTCATTCAAATGGTTTTGCCACCTTGTGACTGAGGTTTTAATTTCTTGTATAGCACTCTGAATCTGCTCCACACATTGTACTTCTTTCCTATATTGCTCATTCAAGGATTACATCATTTTTCTATTGTCTTCTACTTTTTTTTTTATCAGTGTCCTCTTTAGAAGCACTTAGTACTTCCTTTATTACAGTTATTATTTCTTTTTTTACTTCACAAATTATTTCAGTGATTTCCTGCAGTTGTTTCTTTACTTCAGAGACTATTACTTCAGAGATTTCAGGTGTGTGGTTTCCAATTTCTTCTATGCTATTGTCTCCTGCATTTGTTCTGGGTGGGCTCAGGGCCTGAGACCACATTTCGTTCCTTCTTTTTGTCATTTTGTATAGCACTATGTCCTGTCCTTTGGTGTAGAGCTTTGGTAGAATTCTTACCTTAGCATCAGGTCTGAATCTACCAAGTTCAAACTCTTCCAGGTGAGTGTGGCTTGGGTCTGGCTATTGTGCCCTACTTTGTCTTGCTGCAGACCTTGGAGGTGAATCTGCTGTGCCACTCTAGCAAGATGTTCTGCTCCTGGATCAGCTGGATGGGTCTTGCCTCTAGCCTCTCTATGGGAAGTTCTACCACAGGGTTCCACACTGGGTGTGTCTGATGAATGAAGTTCCACTCATATGCTGGACCTGGGTGTTGGGTCAAATGTTTCCAGTGGGCCCTGGACAGTCTCACTCACACACTGGGCCTGAATGCTGGGACTAATGTGTTTCTGGCCGGCCCTAGGTGGTCTATAAGACAAATTTTAATGGACATGAAAAATCAAATGAGCAATGACATACTTTTAATGGGGGAGTTTAGCACCCCAATGTCACAAAGGGATAGATCAACTAGGCAAAAAATCAGAAAAAAAAAAAGAAAGAAAACTACATTACACCAAACTTGTGAAGAAATTAACTTAGCAGACCTTTACAGAGTGTTGTACCTGTTATGGATTTATAACTGATGGTCACTACAATTTGGAACTGTGTAGCAAGACCTTGTATAAAAAGAATAAAAAATAAAATAAAGAAAATGTGACAAAAAATTTTACCAATAAAGAAAAGCCCAGGTCCTGATGGATTTATATCTGAATTCTACAAGAAATTTAGAGAAGTTATAATGCTAACTCTTCTCAAATTCTTCAATGAAATTGAAATGGAAACAATTTTCTGAAACTCATTCCTGGAAGCAAGAATTACCCTGATACCAATTAGAGAAAGAATCAACCAAAAAAAAAGAACTATAAGCCAATCTCCTTAATGACAATACGTGCAAAAATCCTCAATAAAATACTAGCAAACATAATGCAGTAAATCATCAAGAAGATTATATATGTTGATCAAGTACAATTCACCCCAAGAATGCAGGGATGGTTCCATATATGAAATTCATAAGTGTAATACACATTAATACAGCCTAAGACAAAAACCACATGATCATCTCAATAGATGCAGAAAACACTTTTTGACAAACTCCAACACTCATTCATGATTAAAAAAAAAAAAACCCTGCAGAAAACAGAATAGATAGTCTTTACATCAACCTAATAAAAGCCATCTATGACAAACCAATAGTCAATACCATACTAAATGGACAAAAACTGAAAGCCTTCACTTTAAAATCAAGAAGAAGACAAAGATGTACATTTTCAGCACTCCTATTCAATATAGTTCTGGAAACATTAACCAGAGCAACTGGGCAGAGAGAAAGAAAAGGAATACAGATTTAAAAGGACGAAATGAAATTATAATTATTTGCAGATGACATGATACTCTACATAGAATATCCCAAAACTCCACCAAGAGACTTGTAGATTTAATAACCAAATTCAGTAGTGGAACAGGATAAAAAAATCCACACTCAAAAACCAATAGCGGGGGTTGGGGAGATAGCTCCATGGCACAAGTGCCTGCCTGGCAAGTGCAAGGCCATGAGTTTGAACTCTGGTCCCCTACACACAAAAATCAATAGCATTTTTGTACATAAACGACAAACACAAAGAGAGAAATTAGGGAAACCATGCCTTTCGCAATAACATCACCCCCAAAATGAAATACTTAGTAATCAATCTAGCAATTTTTTAAAAAAGATTTTTTAAAATGTATTTGGTACAGGGTCTCACTGCACAGCTTGGACTCATAGTGATTCTCCTGTCTTCAGCCATCCTAATACTGATATTACAGGTGTGCACACCATGCCCAGTCTTGGTGGCCAGCTCAGCACAGCCAGGCAGGAGCCAGCTGGCATAGCATGTGGTGCTAGGGATCAAATCCTGGTCCCTGTGCTTGCTTTTGACAGGAATTTAGTCAGAAGTAAAAGATTTATGCAGTGATAATTACAGTATTCTGAAAAAAAGATATCAAAGAGGATTTCAGAAAATGGGAAGGTTTTTCTTGCTCCTGTATAGGAAAAACCAACATTGTGAAAATGGTCATACCTCTGAAGTTGTTATACAGATTTAATGTAATACTGATTAAATTACCATTAATATACCTCAAAAATCTAGAGGAAACATTCCTCTAGATGAAATTTGTCTGGAACCAGAGGAGAGCTAAAATAGCAAAGCAATCCTGGGCAATAAAGGAAAGGCAGAAGGCATCATAAACCCTGACTAGAAATTATACTACAAAGCCACTGTGATAAAACCAGCATGGTACCGGTAACAAAACACCCAAAAAACAAACAAACAAAGAAATAAAATCAGACTTGAGGATCAATGGAACACATCAGAAGATGCAGAGACAAGTACAAACACACTCAGCCTTCTCATCTTCTGTGAAGGAGCCAAACATATTGACTGGAAGAAAGATAACCTCTTTAATGAATGGTTCTAGAAAAACTGGATTTCCACATACCAAAGACTAAAATTAGACCCATCACTGTACCTATCACCATGTACAAAACTATAGTCAAAATGGATCAAGGGCTGGGGAGATAGCTCCGAGGCACAAGTGCCTGCCTGGCAAGTGCAAGGTCGTGAGTTTGAACCCCAGTCCCGCAAAAAAAAAAAAAAAAAAAAAAAAGGATCAAATATTTAGATATTAAAATAGAAACACTAAATCTACTGGAGGAGAATGTAGGTAGAAACCTTGAAGACATAGGGGTAGGCAGAGAATATATGAACAAAAACAATACTGCACAGGAAATATTTCAAAAGTCAACAACTGGGATATCATCTTTTTGAAAAGTTTCTGCACATCAAAAGAAATCACCGGCCGGGCGTGGTGGCTCACGCCTGTAATCCCAGCACTTGGGAGGCTGAGGCAGGAGGATTGGTGCGAGTTCGAGACCAGCGTGGGCTACAAAAGTGAGCTCAAGGCCAACCTCAACTGCATAGCGAGACCCTGTCTCAAAAAGACAAAAAAAAAAAAAAAAAAGAAATCACCAACAGAGTAAAAAGAAAACCCATGAATTGGGAAAGCATTTTAGCTTTCTGTCTACCAGACAAAGGACTTCTATCTAGAACATGTAAAGAATTAAAAATAATCAGCACCCCCAAAACTGAAAGATTCAATTCAAAAATAGGCATCTAAGATGAATATACTTCTCAGATGAAGAAATACAAATGGCAAATAAATATATGAAAAACTGCTCAACATCATTGGTCATTCAAGAGACGCAAATCAAAATGATGCTGAGGTTCCTTCTTACATCAGAAAAAATATCTACCATCAGTCAACCAGTAACAAATGCTGGGAGAGCTGTAGGTACAAAAGAACCTTTTTCCACTGTTGGTGGGAATGTAGACTGGTACAACCACTGTGGAAATCAGTGTGGAGATTCTTCAAAAAACTAGAATTAGAGGTTCCATTCAATCCAGCTATTCTCTTCCTGGGCAGCAGAACTGAAAACATCATGCCACAGTGTTATATGTGCACCCTTGTTCATAGCAGCACAATTTGTTATAGCTAAATCTTGAAAACAGTGCAAATGCTCATCAGTTGAATAGATAGAAAGGTGTGGTATGTTTATACAATAGGGTATAACTCGGCTATAAAAAAGAAACTTGAGGCTTTTATAGTTAAATAGATGCAGCTACAGTGAAAATGAGTCAGTATGAGAGACCATACTATGTGAAATAAATCAGATCCACATGCGTAGACATCGTATTGTCTTGTTAATATAAGAATCTAAAAGAGAATACAACTTAAAAGGTACAGTAGATACTGTAACAGGGAAAGAATATGCTCAAAGGAAACCTATTCAAAAGAACAACTGGGATGAAGAAAAGGACAAAAGAAAAAGAAAGAAAGAAAGAAAGAGAGAGAGAGAAAGAAAGAAAGAAAGAAAGAAAGAAAGAAAGAAAAAGAAAGAGATTTATTTATGTATATATACAGGGTAGCTTGGATAATTGTAGTGCTGATTTCTGCTGTTCTATTAAAAGAAGCAGTTACTGCTTAAATTTTATTGTTTAACATTTTATGACTTTTTTATTCAGAACTATGTAGCAAGACCCTGGATAAATAAATAAGTAAATAAATAATTTTTTAAAAAAGTTCACCATATTGCATGTTGTTCCACCGAGTTCAGAGTTTTTTCCTCCTACCTGCCTGATATGCTTCTAACCACTAATGATAGCTCTATCCCTCAGTTTTTGTTTATTCCAGGCTGTTTTAGTTACTTTTTGCTCGTTGCTGGGACAAATACCAGACACTCAAGATGAAGGAAGGAAAGGTTTATTTAGCTCACAGTTCGTGGAGGTTTCGGTCCATATTCGGTTGGCCCAAGGCTGAGTGGAGCAGGGCGGAGAGCATCCAGTTCACGGAGGCAGAACAGCAGCAAAATGGTGGCAGAGGCAGCCAATCAATCAGGGCAGCAGAGCAGCAGCAACAGCAAGAGCTTGAGTCTGTCTCTCTGTCTCTCTTCATATTACATTCAGGCTCTCTGCCTTAGCTCCCGCCCTAGGCTACACCCATAATACCAGAAGTACTTCCACCCATAATCCCATCAGTACTAAAACCTATAATCCCAGGGATCATGGATCAAGTCTCAAACTCTAGAAGTCCCTGCCCAATGACTCCATGAGGCTTTGGGGGGACAACTAGACATAAACCATAACACAGGCAGTCTGGCAAACTTAGATATCTTGCTTAAGGGGAGTCACTTGGTATTTTCCTTTTTGCGACACAGGCTTATTTCTTTCAGCATAGCATCTGTAAGCTTCATCTATGTCATAACATATTCTTTTTTGTGTGTGTGTGGGACCAGGGTTTGAACTCATGACCTTGCACTTGACAGGCAGGCACTTGTGCCACGGAGCTATCTCCCTGGCCCCTCATAACATATTCTTTACCTTCCTTCCTAAGGCTGATAACAACCATTCTATGTAAACACTACATTTTCCTTCCTTTTCCCATCCACTAATGGGCACTTTTTTTTTTTTTTTAACCTCTTGGCTACTGTGAATAAAGCAGCAATGATCATGGGTGTACAAATAGTTTCTCCTTAAGATCCTAGTCTTTTTTTCCCTTTTAATTAATTAATTAATTAATTAATTAATTTTTGTGGCACCAGGGATTGAACAGTGGACCTTGTGCTTGCCATATGTGTGCTTATGTTGCCAATCTATGCTCCCAGCCCAAAGTGGAAGGTGTATGTGTGTGTGTGTGTGTTTAATGTATTTGGTACTGGGTCTCACTATGCAGCTTAGACTCATTGAGATCCTCCTGTTTTCAGCCTCCCCAGTACTATGATTATAGGCAGGTGCCACCATGCCTGGTCTCGGTGGCAGGCTCAGCACACCTGGCAGTGGGGCTGGCACGGCATGGGGTGCCTAGGATGGAACCCCAGTTCCTGCGCTTGCATAAGGAGGCACTCAGTCCCCTGAACTAACTTGCTGGCCCTGAGATCCTATTTTTAACCCCTTTGAAAATATACCCAGACATGAGATTGTCAGAGAACACAGCAACTTTATTTATTTATTTATTTTTTTTTGGGGGGGGGACTTCAATAGTGTTTTTCATAATGCCTCAGAATTTTAAAAAGCAGCTTTATTGAGATTTTATTTATACATAATGCAATCCTAAAGCATGTATTTCAGTGAGTATTAGCATATTCCTAGAGTTGTGAAACTGCCACCATATGTAATATTAGAACATTTTCATCACCCCAAAAGGAGATACTGTATGGTCTGGCAGTCCCTATCCAAACTCTCCACCCAAGCCCTAGGTAGCCACAAATCTACTTTCTGTCTTTCTGAACTAGTTTACCTCATGACAACAAAGGCATTATTTTTCATGCTCTATTGTCAGTGTGGCTGGTGACTAAAATGCTCAGTTTATTTTTCCATTGCAGGATTTTCCCCAGTTGGGAAATTTGGGTTTTTCACTTCCTTGTGAGAATGTATCTAGAGCTGGGTATTTTATCGTTCATTTACCTTAGCATTTTAAATTTGATGTATCTTAATTCGATGAATTTTTTCTCTATTACATCTCACATCTTTCCCTCCTATTTTCTTAGTGGTCTTTTTCTCAAAAACCTGTTAATCAGATGCTGATCTCCTGGACTGGTCTTCTTTTCTATTAAGATTTCTATTTCTGGGCCTTATGGAGATTGCTTTACCTTCATTGTTCATCTTTTCAATTCTTGTTTAGCAAAAACGAATTTTGATTTCTAAGAGATTTTCTTGGTTTGTCTAAGATGTAGTATCTCTCCTTAACTTTTTTTAAATATCTGAGCATACAAGTTGAAATCTTACAAGAAACTGCTTGTATCTTTTCTTAGCTGCCTGTTGAGTGACTCCAAGTCAGTGATTTCACACCAGCTGTGTGTGGGGGGGAGGTGTTCACATCATAGAAATCAGCACAGGATGCTAATCAGCACCTCCCCATTATTAAACAGCTACCCACACATGATTGGTACATAGGGGAGACACACATGCCTCACCTTAGGTATATGTGGGTGAGATGCAAATTACTGCTTTCTTAATGTATCACCAGCACATTTTATGCACTTAATAAACTACTATATATCTTATTTGGAAAAATGGCGATTGAAACCTTTTGTCCATTTTTTCCTGAGTCATCTTTAGTAATTATAGATTGAAGATTTTACTGCTGGTTATTTATCTTGTGCTCAATTTTTAACTACATTTTGGTCTTACTATGATGGGTCACAACAGATCTTTACATATTCTGCATACAAGTAAGTCCTTCATTAGATATATGATCTCTAAATCTTTTCCCTTGGTCTATTGCTTGTCTTTCATTTCTCTTAATGGACTCTTTTACAGAAAAAATTTTAAATTCTGATGAGGTCCAATTTATCAGTTTTTTTTTTTTTTTTTTTTTTTTTTTTTTTTTTTTTTTTTTTTTTTTTTTTTTTTTTTTTTTGTCTTTTTGAGACAGGGTCTCGCTATGCAGTTCAGGCTGGCCTTGAGCTCACTTTTGTAGCCCAGGCTGGTCTCGAACTCGCACCAATCCTCCTGCTTCAGCCTCCCGAGTGCTGGGATTACAGGCGTGCGCCACCACGCCCGGCTTTATCAGTTTTCTTAATAGATCATGCTCATGTTGTCACAGTTATGAAACCCTTTCCTTTTCTAATATCAGAAACTTTTACTACTGTTTTCTTTCTTTTTGAGACAGGGTCTTGATATGCAGTTCAGGCTGGCCTCAAACTCATGGAGCTTCTCCTGCATTAGCCTACTGGGTACTGGGATAACAGGCATGTACTACTACAGCCTCTACTGAGTTTTCTTCCTGAGGGTTTGTCTAACTCTAACTTTACAGCACAGGATCCATTCTGAGTTAATTTCACTGTATGAGGTAAGGTAAAAGTCTAGGGTCATTATTTATGTATATTGTCTATCCCAACACCATTTTCTGAAAAGACCATTCTTATGACATTAATTTGTCTTAGACCTGTGCAGTAAAATCAAATCACCATACATAGGAGGGGTTACTTTGCAGCCTTCTCTTCTGTTCCTTTGATCTGTAGGTCTATCCTTATGCTGATACCACATTGTCTTGGCTTTCGGTAAGCTGGTAGTACAAGTCCTCCCAACTCTCCATTTCCAAGATAGCTTTGAGTATCAAAATCCCCTTATCTTTTATTATACATAAATTTTAGGGTCAGGATTGACAGGGTAGAGATAGAAAAAGAAATACACATAAGGAGCTGGAGCTAACTGGCAAGTATATCATTATAAACACCAATAACTGTTTTTACATAATGCATTATCCCAAGACAATGGGTTTTTCTAGTTCTTTTAATGTTTCAAAAGTAAAACCTATTTTTCATGTTGAACCTAACAAGTTCCTATAAAAACTCTACTCAAATCATGCTACTGACTGCTCAAACAATGATGATGTACAAGTACTTCACTGTAAAGCAAAGCACCAGTGGGCAGGATGCACATGACCGGGTACAAAGTGTCACCCACAGGGCTGAATCAGCTTCCCAAGGGTGGATTCACCAGCCAGGTGGGCTGTGAAGAAAGCTGGCATAGCACAAACAGGGCTGTAAATGAATACTGTGGATAGATAGCAGTATTTTATTACCATGTTAACCTTACATATTTCTCTCAATTGATTACATAATCCCACAATGACAAATTATTTATGAAGAATGTCCACAACAATATGCTTTGTTTTGCTGTTTTAATCATAAAACTATGCCCTTGCCAAATCCCCATGTGCTCTCAGGGCTGCTTGGAAGCCATTTTGTGTTCAAGCCCCCTGTACTTTCCACTAGCCAGCTCAGTCAAGGTTTCCTGGGGTACAGAGAGCTCTAGAAGAGGAACCCGAGGTGGCTTCTCTTTTCTCCTATGTCATCACTTTTAGAAGTCATTGCTTGGCACAGGATTAACAGTGGTCAGAAGAGATGTGATGGGATTCCTTGGTTGGGTGTGTTTCATAAACATCAATATCTTCCTTGTGCTGGAAGAAAGTTCTGGTTGTAAAAGAAATGTGGTCCCTTCTGGCTCACCCAGTGATAGGCGTCACACCCTAACCTTGTCCTCCTCAGTCTCACCTACACCTCAGTTCATAGGGCTCTGTTCTGTGGGGTGTGGCAAGCCCATGGTATGTGCATGGGCCCCAGGAATGCTGGTTGTGACGGTTGATATGTGGTGTCTACTTGAGAAGCCTAGAAGCTATACTAAGTAACTCAGTGGTCCTGCATCCTGGTGTGTAAGGATGTTGTTCATTGTGTCAACTTGAGCTTAAAAGTTTCTTCAGCAGTGGGCTGGGGGTCCTAACTTTGTAAACATCCTGGCTTATGCAAGAAGAGGGCCGGGAGATGGTGTCGGTGTAAAGATCCTCCCCAGGGTGGACAGCCTGCTTCAATATAAGCTTTTGTTGCTTTTCCTATGTTCTGCCACCTTAAAGTGTTGTCCCTTGCCATACCACCATGCACTGGAGCCAGTTTATTATAGATTGAAGTTGCCACAACTATGAGCTAAATGAACCTTTCTTCCACTTTTTTTGCCTTCCTTAAGTTTGAGTGCTGAGTATTTTATCTCAACAATGAGAGAAAAGTATCCAAGACAATAACTAAGACACTGATTTATCTCATGTGCATGCACCAGGGTTCCCTCAGGAAAATTCAGATATAAGATTATTAAGAATTTCAGAGTGGGGACAGCAGAGATTTGGTGAAATACAGGGCACTTGTGGGTGGATGGTCCTGGGTGACAGCACAGTTCACATGCTCATATAGCCAATTTGTGTCTCACTGCCTTCTCCAAAGAATTAAAACAGTTCAAGGGCTAGGGCTGGGGAGACAGCTCAATAGAATAAGTGCTTGCCTGGCATGCACAAGGGCCTGAGTTCAATCCCTAGTTCTGCAAAACCAAACAAACTTCAACAACAACAACAAAAAACTTGTCAAAGGTTGATGGCTAATTTAAATTCTTTTGTCCTTTCCCAGTCCTAACCTGTGCTGTCACTGTCGGTGACATACTGGGCATACTGGACACCTCTCAAGTTTTAGAGGCAGACATAACTGAGTGGAGTCTTCATTTTCTTGCTTACTTTGTGCAAAACTGGACCCACTGCTTGACTTTTCTCAGTCTCAATTTCTTCAAGAGTAAAGATGCAGATAAGGATACTGAGCTCAAGATGGTGTTGTGGATTCAGGGAATAAGGAAGGAAAAATCCCCAGTTCTAGGCGTTCTTCAGAATAGAGTAGTATCCAAAGTTGGCAGCCGTTTCTATTATGGAGAGAGAGAATAAGTTCCTGGGCTGACCTTTGACCTCCAGCTACTTGCGAGGAAGCTCAGCCAGGCAGTGGGCAGGTCAGCTTGAGCAAGTCACGCATCATCTTCCTGTCTCCCATGTGTTTCCCAGCCATAAATGCAATGGTATTGCCGACATCAGCAAGTTCCAGACAGGTCCAACTGTGGTAGCATACATGAAGGCCCTATGTAATGAAAAATGACCATAAATAGCACCTCTTAACAAAACAGAGATGTTAGTCACTATTGAAGACTCATATTTCTTGAGTTGTGTCAGGTGAGGATCATTTAAAGTTGAACTTGAGAGAAACCTTGATCATGTCTTTATTCAATTGCTTTCTAGGGTGTGTCTTTTACAATTAGCATAGCACTGGTTTTTGTTTCTGTTGTTATTTCATTTTTTGGGGGGGGGTCTCTATGTAGTTGAGGCTGGCTTTGAATTCTCTATGTAGCTCAGGTTGTCTTCTAGCTCGTGATCCTCCTGCCTCAGCCTTCTAAGTGGTAGGATTACAGACTTGTGTCGCCACACCTGATTTGAGATTTGCTTTGTGAGCCAGTCTGAAAATTTTTCTTAACAGGCAAGTTAAAGACACTTGACTGGGGGCCCAGCAGGATGGCTCAGTGGTCTAAAGCACCTGCTTGGGGAAGCCTGGGTGGCTTCAGGGACCGCGGTTTGATCCCCGACACCACATGCTGCGCCAGCCCTGCCCTCGAAGTAGGCTGAGCCGGCCATAAAAATGAGTGAATAAACAAACAAAGGTTCTGAAACAAGAATAAAAAAAAAAAATTAACCCCCCTGCAAAAAAATTAAAAAAAGATGTTTGACTGTATTTCTATTGTATTATTTTACTTTATATTGTTTTCATAGTTTTAAAAAAGCTTTTCATCCTGTGTCATTTGTATTTTCAACCTTTACCAGATATAATTTACATTCCATAACATTTGCCCTATGTAAACATGGAGTCCTATGAACTTTAGTGTTTTATATTTTGGGGAGATTCATCTTTCCTGACTTGGGGAGAACACTGGTGTTTTTGTTCTGGGGGGATCCCCTGACAGCTGTCAACAACACCCTCAGCCATCTGTTTCTTTAGATGTTTTTATCCCTTGGTCTCTGCTGTATAACAGGGTGATGACATTGTGTCTCTCTTCCTTGCTTCTCTCCTCTTCTTTGAGCTCTCTTTGTGGTACTTTTTTTTTTTTTTTTTTGTCTTTTTGAGACAGGGTCTCACCATGCAGTTCAGGCTGGCCTTGAGCTCACTTTTGTAGCCCAGGCTGGTCTCGAACTCGCTCTGATCCTCCTGCTTCAGCCTCCCAAGTGCTGGGATTACAGGCATGTGCCACCATGCCCGGCTTATGGTACCTTTTGATACTGATGTCACATGGCTTACGTGCTGTACCACTGATGCTCTACACCCAGGGGTCCTGCATCTATGGATTCAGCCAGAGGGGACCATGGTGATCCACGCTGAACGTGCACACGCATTTTCCTTGTCATTATTCCCTCAGTGACACAGCATGGCCACCATTCCCAAGCACTGGTATCACTCAGGTGTCAGCAGTAGCCTGAAGAGGGTCTGGAGCAGTGGGACACATGTGTGGGTCAGAAGCAGACACCACCCCTTTCCTATACAAGGCTGGGCTGGGGAGTATCTGCAGTTGGGTATCTATGGGCTCTTGAAGCAGTTCCCCAAGACCCTGGATGCCTGTATCCACGTGACTGATTGGCTTTTTCTTTCCTTTCCTTTTTTTTTTTTTTTTTTTCACTAATAATCAAACTCAGGACCTCAGGACCTTGTGCTTGCCAGGCAGACGCTTATGCTGCTGAGTTATCTGCCAGCCACTGATTGACTTTAAATGGCAGTTTTGATTCTCAGGTGATATCAGTGAGTCAACCAACAAACCCACCCTCTGTCCTCTGTCCACATCATGTCTTCCTTTCCTGGAAGAGTTTTATCAGTTGTGCCACCTCAGCTTATCAAGGCACAAAAACATTTGCATCCTTATCTGTCAGGTTTTGCTCTCCTTTGTTGGTGAGTCCAGCGTAAAGTGGGATCATGCTTGCATGTTTTCCTATCTGTGAAGTGGGCTGATGCTCTTCTCTCCATGTCCTGAAGAGCAGCCCCAGATTCTGAGGGGCAATGTCTGGGAGGCCAGGGGCCACCTAGCCAGTTTGGACTGGTGTGGTGTAATTTCCCTCCATTCTCTGTGGGAAGCAATGTCTGTTCTTCGCAGGAAGCGCTTTGCAAAGTTCTCTGTCACTCACGTAATGGCTTGTGCAGCCCAGGGCCTAAGAAAAATCAACATCTTACTGAAGGTAAGAGGTATCCCCAAAATAAAGTGAGCACAGGTTTTAAACAAGATATCCTTTACCCCTCTGGATGTAAAAGTAGTATATTATTCATTGTAAACTTTCCGGGAAAAAATCCCAGAAAATGCAAACCATCTAGAGTTAGCTGATGTTAATATTTTATTGTACTTCTTTGCAGACTTTTTCTTTTCATGCCCTGGTTAATAAACTTAGTGACAGAGGCTCAATTACACATGTGTGACAATTGTCTTAACCGTCCTGTGTAGACAAGTGCATGGTTTTGCCCCTGCCATATTTCCTAACTTTTGTCCTTGCTCTCTCTTTATTGTTTAATCCTTAAGTTCTCATTTTCCATTTAGTTGTGTTATACCTTTCCATTTTTACTTCTTCTTTTGAGTTCTTACACTAGGGAGACTATATGATATTTACACATGTAGGTCTGATTAATTTAACTTGTATCTTCAAGTTGTTGTGCTGATAATCCACTACTATTATGGACTACTGGACTATAAATATAGCTACTGTCTCTTAGTTCAATGAGAAGAAAGATCTCTACCAATAGTGTTTATACAAGATGACAAGTCTGCATCTTGTACTCTGAACAAATATTATGAAGATAATAATATGCAATGTATTAATTAGTGTAACTGCCCTATTAACCTGTTGTGAAACTGTTTTGTTGATATTTCTTTTCATTAAAATAAATAAGAATTACATATATGTGTAATTTTGTGATTTTATTTAACTTTATATCACGAGCATTTTTTCATGTCATTTGTCTTAAATTCATTCTTTAATTATTGCAAGTACTTGATTATTAGTAGATACAGTAGTGTACCAAGTATGTTTCCCTTCAGTGGGAGCTTTAGGATGTTTCTCTTTTGGGATTCTTCACAACACAATAAACATTCTGGCAAAGAAATATTTGTGTTTCTTCAAAGATTTCCACAGAAATTGGAATCCTTTGGCAGAAGGGTATATCAACTGAGAGTGCTGCTTGCACATGGTAGACTGCCTTTCAAAAATACTCTTCTTGGGGCCCGGCAGGATGGCTCAGTGGTCTAAAGCGCCTGTTTAGGAAAGCTTGGGAGTCCGCAGGGACCGCGGTTCAACCCCGGCACCACAAGCTGAGCCAGCCCTGCCCTCAGGGCAGGCTGAGCCTGCCATAAAAATAAATAAACAAAGAAACAAAAGTTCTGAAACAAGAAAAAAAATAAAATAAAAAAACCAAAAATATTCTTCTTACACCTGCAGCATATGAAAGGGATGAGCTAAATGTATGGAACATGAAAACAGCTATGAAGACAGGACAAGTATCTAATGTCACTGTTGCTTTAGAGACTTGTCTCTAGCTACCTGCTATAAGAAATGCCTGTGTGGCATTGTCCAGGCAAGCGGCCAGTGACCCTGGACACATGCATGGCATACACACACACGCACACACACACACACACACACACACACGCACACACATGCACACAAATGGGAAGGGGGGTCAGCCTCTCACCTGAGGAAGATCCCTTGGTGGCAGGTGCAGCTCTGCTGTCACCTGCTTCTCTCCCTCTGTCCCCTCTGGTCCTGACATCAATCTTTGACCAGCCTGTGGCTCCCACTTGCAGAGGGTGCAGCCTATGAGGGGGTGGGAAGCCACATCAAAACTCTCTGTGTCCCCACCCAGGCTCTGCTGGTCCCTGGAGGGTGGCTGGAGCTGGCAGGGGTTCTTGGTTGGGGTGCAGGGAGGAGGTACCTGTTTGGAGCAGTCATGAGGAGCCCATGTCACCAATGCAGTGTAGAAAGATCACTGACCCAGAGGGGAGGGGAGGAAGAGAAGAAGAGGGGAGGTTGAGTGGTCTGGTAACTTCATCTCTCTAACCCTTACTTTCTGTTCTCTGGAAGCAAGGACAATTATTGTCCAGGCTTGAAGGAAATATATATTCATTGTGGGTCATGAGACAAGGGCCATATAGCTGCTAATTTAAAAAGCCATTATGGTTGGGCATAGTGGCACACACCTGTAATCTCAGCACTGGAGAGGCTGAGGCAGGAGGATCACTGCAAATGCTAGGCCAGCCTGGGCTACTTAGAGGTCAAGATCAGCCTAAAGTATATAGATCCTGCTTCAAAAAATAAACCAACAAACTCAAAAAGCAAAACAAAAGCCAATGTGAGTAGTTAAGTGACTGAATCATGCTGAAGGTAAAAACAGAATCTAAATGGAGCAGAATGATTGTTTTCCAAAGAACTGAATTTGCCTGCTTGTCCCTTTGGTCAACTGTAGCTCTCTCAATCTGCCAACTCTTGGAGGAAGTGACATGGATCGCTGAGACAGAGAAACTTGCAGATTAGGTGGTGCTACAGGGCTTTCTTATCATGGATTGCATGAGGCATCATGAGTTGCTTCTTAAAAAATAATGAAACATTTTATTTTAAACTTGCAATGAAATATTAATGTATTAATGATATATATGAAGCATTAGTGAATACATACACACACATAAAGTCCTTAAATTTTCCCATGTTTAATTTTTAAAATGATAATATTAGAGAAATGGTTGGAGTTCCATGTTTTGTTTCATTTATAGAAATTTCTCTACTTCATTCATTTTCTAATTTTTTCTGTCTTTATTTTGTCCTTACAGTCAAATGGGTCACATTAGTGTAGCACCCAATGTTGCAGATAAGCCAATATTGATATACTAGTGTTAATTAAAGACAAGGAAAGTTGCTAAAACCCATCACCACTAACAACACTTTGAGAGGGAGAGAACAATATAGGGTTGCTACAATGGGTTTCCTAAAATGTCCAATTTTCAATAGCAAATATGCTTAAGACAAGTCAGAGAAATAGAAAGTGACTGTGAAGGCCCAGAAGTGGGGTTTAGCAGAAAATAATTTGCAGCTGTTACAATTAGACTCAAAGATTTAAAGAAAATCAGGTTTGGAAAATACATTGACAGTGACTTACTAACCAAATAGGTTAACAACAACCAGGAAATTGAAAATATAAAAAATAACAAAATAGAAATTCTCTAGTAGAAAAGAACAATAATCAAAATTTATGATCCACTTGATGGACTGAACAGTAGATCCAAGGAAGCAGAAGAGCAAGCAAACTTCAAGAGGGGTTGATAGAAATTCTCCTGTCTAAAGAATACAGAGCCAAAATGAAAGAAACAGTAGCAAAGCCTTGGGGACCCATTTGACAACAAGTGTGCTGAGATGTGCTAATGGGAATCTCAAGTGGAGGAACAGAGTCCCAGATTACTAGCATGAAGAACTAAGATCCCTGCTGACCTTATAGTTAGGTAATCTAATAGAAAAGGATAAATTTTTAGCAAGACACAACCTCATGAAACTGACTCGAGAAACAGAAAAATCTGAATAGGCCTATAGTAAACTCAGAAATTGAATTAGTCATCAAAAACTTCCCTGTGAGAGCTTGTTTCATATACATTGTCACATAATCTGACACAAAGCAGGAGTTATCTCCATCGTACAGGTGAGCCTAGACATAGGGACAGATGTAAAGACAGCTATTGATATGGCTCAGATGTGGACCTTATTTGCACCCACAACCTTCCAGCTTTGAGGTGACAAACACTGTGAAAAGTGTTTTCTGTGACATGATGCATTTAGGAGTTTTGGTCTAGTCTTCCAGTTTGGTCTAGTAGCACCTCAAGGCCACATGTACCAGATAACATGTCTATCAGCCATTCCTAGGCAGACAGGTTATTAGCAGTTACACTTGAATGTGGGAAGGCAGACTTTAAATGAAATCCTTGAAACTATAAAGCTTTCTTGAGGCTGGTATATACGTGCAGGTACTGCACTGTGTTACAACAGTTGAACTAGGACCCTATGGATGTTAAGACAGAATTGCTTGGTCTAGGCAAGAGGGAACACTCCTGTCAGTTGTGTCTAGCTCCATCCTGTTGCTATTTGAGCCTGTGTTGGTCAGCTGTTCACCACTGCAACAAAAACCTGGAAAAGTCCATTTAAAGCTCATGGTTTAGAGGTCTCAGTGCATGGTCATCCAGCTCCATTGCTTTGGGGATGAGGTAGGGTAAGACATCACAGCTAGAGAAAAGTTGCTCATGGCATGGCAGAGTTAGAAAGATAAAAAGCTGAAGAATAAGCTTGTAGGAAAGAAAAAAAAAAGAATAAGCATGTAGGGGCCACATGTATTTCTCAAGTCACATCTCCATGAACTATGCCATTGAAGTAGTGTCATCTCCTGTTTCCACTACCACCCAATAATGCTATAAAGTTATGATGTGATCATCAGATCAGGTGGGAGGTTGGTGTTGAGGTTGCCGTCTGTTTGGGCCCCTAAGAAGTTCATGTCCTGTCCTTTCATGACCATTTACATTTCCCCTCCAGAAACTGGCTCACTCAACCAGCTCAACTGAAAACTGAGCTTCTCTTTTTGTTGGCAAGTGAAAAGCCAAATGTGTCCCTTCTGCTGTTTAAATCTTTGTGTGTTTTGTTGAAACTGAAGGCTAGTCCACATTTAAAAGTAGTTTGCCAGACAGCAAATGAGACTGGGTATGGTGGTGCACACCTATAATCCCAGTGCTTAGGAGGCTCAATACAGGAGGATCACGAATTTGATCTGTGTAGTGAGACCCTGTAGACCCTGTACTAAATATATGAAAAAAAAAGTAAAAGTAGTTTTCCATAAGGAGTGATTAAAAAAACAGCTGGAGGGGACAGATAAGCACAGACTTCTTTAAATGTCCTATTCCTTACAAATTGACTTTGAAGCCATGTATTTTCCCCATGTGACAAAAGAACCCCAACCCCTTCCTTCTCCTTCCCTCTACCCCTGCCCTTTCTATCCCTCAACCCAACAAATTTCCAGTCTTTACTGGTAGCCAAGCACTGCTCTGGGAACTAGCAGGAATGGAGTGGGGAGGTGGCCTCCTTGATTTCATGCAGCTCACTTCCAGCAGGTTGTTCTCACAGTCAGAATCCCAGATAGGCATCCCTAGCAAGAGCTAGAAGGGAGCTTCAGGATACTGACACACACCACTCAAAGGCTGACAGATTCTTCATAATCAAAATCAAAATGATGATGGCCTATCTGTACACAGTTGGTGTAGGATTTTATTAGGTCAAATTATCTCTTGTAATAAATATCTTAGCACCATGAAAAGAGCTGGCTGTTTAGATACAGGCTGTGCAGAGCACTGTGTTGAGGCAAGATAGTGGCTTTTGCTAGAGGTCCTCTCCTGGGGTGCCTCATGCACAGCTTCCAACACCAGCTCCAGACTATGGGCCTTGGGCCACCTGTCAACTTTTTTCCCTCTTGGTTTCCTCATTTGTGAAGTGGGACTAACAGTGTGTCTGCTTTAGGCCTTCAGGGCAGACAAGATCTAGTCACGTTTGTGAAGTGGTTTGAACAGATTCCACTGCACAATGAATATTGAGTATCATTGGCTTTGCCTCTTTATTGTCTACCTTTGCTCTGAGCTCAGCTATAAGGGGCACGTGGACCAGGCCCAAATAAAAAGGTACAGTAATATGAGACAAGCCCAACTGATATCCCATGAAGTAGGAAACAAGAAACAGAGCCCAGGGAGGGCTGCTGTATGTTGTAGGCCCTGGAAAGCTGGGATTTATGACTGCAGATAGCAGCTTCCCTTGCTGGTGCCCTGTTTATTGAACTTTTGTTTGGGATGTTAATGGTCGTCTCCTCCCCTGCTCCTTGGTTATCTGTTAGCATCTGTGTGAACCTAGAGTTAGGTAAATAGTAGAAGACATAGTGATTTGTAATCTGTACTCACCAAAGTAATTTTGCACATTCCTTAGCTTGTTTTCTGCCCTCAATAAAGGTGAGCTGTTTCTGGAGCTCCAAGCTCACTTGGAGAGAGACAAATCTCAGTGAGTCCTCTGAAGCCAAATTCATCGGGTCTTCTCGTTGTTTCTTTTGGCACCAACTCACAACATACAACAAAAAGGCACAGGGCATGGGGGCAAGGAGATGTGGTCTGCACCTCAGACAAAACAGCAACAAAAGAGACAAATTTCAAGGTACAAAGGGGACCAGGAGTTCTCTCTGGTGGACTGGCTCAGCTACTTCCACAGTTGGCTCACTTTTAATAGCTAGCAAAAAGTGTAAGGGGAGTGGTAGCATGTGTTTCACGGAACTACAGAGAATGTATGGATAAAGATTAAATCAGTGAGGAACCACATTTTTTCTGAACTCAAATGCTTTATTTTTTGTCTTTTTGAGACAGGGTCTAACTATGCAGTTCAGGCTGGCCTTGAGCTCACTTTTGTAGCCCAAGCTGGTCTCGAACTTGACACAGATCCTCCTGCCTCAGCCTCCCAAGTGCTGGGATTACAGGCGTGAGCCACCACACCCAGCTAAATGCCTGTATTTTGATAACTACCCTCAGCAGATGCTATCTTGTCTCGGAGTGCCAGTTATTAGCATTCTGTCTATAGGTAGGGGGCACATGGAAAGAAAGCTCCTGTCCGAGAGAGGGGACAAGAGGGGGGGTCTCAAGTGGGTATCCCTATACCTCTGTTCTTGAAGGAAGGTCACACTGGCTTTAGGACTGTGGGGGCTTAAGTCACACAGTTGAGCCCCCCCGCCCCCCATAGCCAGGTCCTCAATACTGGAGAGGTGTGTGACTTGAAATAGGAATGTGGATGCCATCCTAGACTCTGCAGCTTGCCACACAGTCAGTATGTAGATAGTAGAAATCACCACTCAGCCTATGATGGATGGATGGGTGTTGGCATATGGCCAGCCCATAGATGAGAGATCTGTGAAGGCAAATGAAAGCAGCACTGAGCTGAGCTGCAGACTGGATCCAGATGCTGGGGAAGGACCAGCAAGGCAGGAAGAAGGCAGGAGACAGTGTGTCTGGGGGGAGCTTGGATGTGGGTGCTCCTGACGTTAAGGTGAGGGCTGGCAAGAGGAGGCTCAGTGGAGGGCAGGAAGGCACACTTAGTTCCAGCATCCTGGGACACAACTCTGACTTGGTGGAACAGCCTGCTGTCTAGGACATCTCCATGAAGCTTTTTTCAGTGGATGGGAGACCTGAGGTTATAGGAGTGCTGTTAGGCTGGGCCACCTCCTGAGAGGCCCTGGACAAAGCAGGGGTGGAATTCAGCTGCTTTCTTGGGCTTGGGCCTTTGCCCACTGTTTCCATTGCTCCTCCCTAGACCTGTGTCAGAGATCCAGGGACAGGCTGGTTGTTGGGGTGTGGAGTGGAGGAGCCTGCAGCTACATCATGGTCATCTTCTGTCACCATGCTGAGGGAGATATTTTCTCTCAGACCAGCTATCTCCAGGCAGTAGCCCTAAGGAGGTGCATTGTGGTCCAGTAGAGCAGCTGCCTTGTGAACTCAGGAGGAATGGGACCAAGTCCTTTTATCTAGTATATAGTAAAGGTGACCCTCAAAAGTGATAAAAGGCAAAAGAAGGTAACTGCCAGACTCCTCCGAAAGGGAGGCTCCACTGGCAACAGAGGGAAGCAGGCAGGCCTAGGTACCCTAGAGTGACATAGCCCCAGGGGACTTCATTCTTCTTTTCAGTTTTCACATTACTACTCTTCACTATGTCTTTCTCTCATATTCCATGTCAGGAGGAAAAGAACAAATTGACATGATTCACACAAAGATATGGGTGAGTGTTTTAAGTAAGGTGTTCAGTTCTATCAATTTTCTGTTGGTAAAGTAAAACAGGATAAGGACATTCAGAAGTGTGAAGCTGATTTCATTATGGAATGAGATGAGGTTCCTTTCTCCAAGCTCACTCTTCCTCCAGAGAAATACTAGGCAAATTGAAATATTACAGAGGCCTGGAACAAGGTCTCCTGCTAAACCAGAGTTGTTTATGATTTATAAAGTAGAACACACTTTACAGTTGAGGCTGGCAGAATTGGTTTCCATGGATAAGCACCTCAATGCCGGGAAGTGAGCCGCTAACTCAGAGCTTACCCAAGCAAAGACTGACAGCAGAGATGGTTGCTCCATTTTTATTTTAAGGAAAATTGGCTCCAAGCGTGGAAAATGTTGAAGAATTGGTAATTTGAGATGTTTCTAGATTGTGTTTATCTGGGGCCAAAAGTTCTTCAGTTGAGGCAAGCCAAAATGCGTGGGTCAAGGAACAACAGGGGATTCCAAAAATAAAGAAAATGCTGGAATGAGGTGAACCGAAATGTTGATGCCTGTTATCTGGAAGGGATCAAGTAGGAAGCACTAGGGTCATTTGTATTCTCATTTATATTTCAGTGTTTTAGGCATGAACTAGGAGTATTGCTTTTAGAATTAGAAAAAGTACGAAAGGGTATTACAGAAGGGAAAAGCTTCTGGGTTTTCTGAGAACATGAGCTTGTGATCAACAGAAATTACAGCAATTCTATTGTAAGCTAAGGCTTAGACCAAGTCTAGGAAATCTAAAACACCTAGAAGCACAGGAAATGTGAGTGGGTTCCATTATTATGTCTGAGATGTACACACTGAAATAAAATTATCATTTCAAATACTGCATGATGTTTTAAGAATATAGTAGAGTATCTTATAAACTTCAGAGTATCTCCCCATAAAGTGCCCCATTTTTTTCTTCACTGCCAAGATACCTTCAACTAAATTTCAGGCTTGATTCATGCACTGCAT
>PVJA010034287.1:0-22670 GCA_004027025.1 Myocastor coypus | reverse complement strand
GAGGTAACTTTTTTTTTGTATTAATCTGTATTTCAACAGAGAGAGGAAAATGATATTTAGAGAAGTGAATAAAATGATGTGGCCCAGGAAGAGGCCACACTGGAAAATAATGCCAGACATTTTGATCTGCAAGTAAGTCATGCTGCTTTGCTTCAGTTCTTGGAGTGTGGTGGGTTTTTTATCTTTTTTTTCCAGGACTGCTTAAGTACATGGAGTAGAACTGCTGTCCTACTTCTTTTTCAACTTGCAAAACTTTGAGTAGAGCCCAGAGTTAAAATTTATATCATCTGAAAATTTAATTCTTGCTGAACATATAAGGATGAGGGTAATTTGAAATTGTGTAAAGGAAGGAATAACCCTTATGAATTATGATACTTGCATTGAGTATTTCCCAAAAGAAGGAAAATCATGGTTTTGCAATCTTCTAAAGCAACTCTAATTTTAGCATCTGCTTTCTTGCTGTCTTACAATAATGACCTTTCTCGTAATTTTGGTTACCAGTGAATGACAAAACAAAGGAGCAAAAAATAGCATCCTAGTAATGCAGACTACACAATTCTGCTCCTGATTCTCCTAAGAGGAAAATGGGCTTGGCAACTTTTAAGAGAATCACTTGTTCTAATCCAGCTGGACATCTTACGTTCTCCTCTAGAAGCCCTATGTTTTTGATTTCCAATGCTCAAGTACTCCTTTCTGAGCGAACCCACTAAAAATCATGAAAGAATGAATAAGAAATAGGATGATGATTTGATCTGATAGCATCTACTTATACAGACTAGTTTAACTTTTTTTAGTGCCAAATCCTGGAAGTTCTGGAATTTGTAAGCACCCTCATGGTTTGTCTTTGGGATCCAGGCAAGCTGAGAGCTGCTTAGACTGAGAGGCTGGCACTACTAGACTGCCATACAGACTAAATATGTGTTCCACTAGGCCAGGAGTGGTGAAGCTATGACAAACGAGCCACAGCAGGCGGAAAGGGCCCTCTCCATTGGCACGAGAGCCAACTCACCCCAGCAGCTGAGCATTGGGCAACGGTTGTTTTTTCTGAGCTAAACCTCGGTATGCAGGTTTGATTGTAGTCCAGGCACTTTGCAATAAGCAAGTGGGTTTGGGGTTGCAGTTTGGGCAATTGATCTGAAAAGGTTTCACCATCACTGCCTTAAACTTTGCAACACAAACTCAATCACAGAGTCCTCACAGGGAATGGGGTTCAATCCCCCATGTGCCATGCCAGCCCTGCTTCCCAGGGCGTGCTGAGAGGGTGATTGAGACTGGGTGTGGTAGCACGCACCTGTAATCCTATCACTTGAGAGGCTGAAAGCAGGAGGATCACTATGAGTCTGATCTGTGTAGTGAGACCTTGTAGACTCTGTGCTAACTACAAAATAAAAAAATTAAAAAATAAATAAATAAATAAATAAATAAATAATCACGGAATCTTTTACAACTCCTTACTATAGCCACTGGATGGTGAAGAAAAAGTGTCATAGACAAGTTAGCTTGTAGGATAAGTTTGTTACTCATGAGGTTTTCCATTGTATACAAATAGTAAATATTTATATACTCTAAGTTCCAGGCACTTTTAGAAACATTTCTATATTTTAACCTTTTAAAATACAGGTTGCTGCAGAGCAGACAGGTTAAGTAACTTGCCTAGAGTCCCAGGAAGTTAGAACTCAAAATCAGGGAGTTTGGCTCTGAAGCCATGCTCTTGATTGCTGTTCAGGGTCAACATCACTTCTAAAGTCTTTCATTAGAGCGAAGGTAAGAGCCGGTCTTTGTGGACAGGTCCTCCCAAGTCTTCAGGCAACACTTGAGCACTCCCTTTTCCGCTCTCCAGAATGTTATTGTTAAAATCTCTATCAATGTACCTACTGAAATCATTTACATTTTCAAGTAGAAGGAATAGATTGTGAGCTCCTGGGGTGGTGGGTTGGGGGCTGTCTCCTTAGTACTTTTTATATCCCACTCCACACCCACCAAACAATAGGCATTTACTGTAACACTCAATTAAAGGAAACTAGTGTGCATATTGATAAATGGATATTTATATACATTGGTTCATGGTTCCAGAGTGAGCCAACTGTGTGCATGGAGCCACTTGTCTGTAATTGTGCTTGGCCACTATGCTGTTGCATTGTATGTGATTTTCACAATATAAGTGTAGCACATGCAACCAGCACAGACCACCAGGCTGGTGTAAAGGTAACATGGCATGGATTCTATTGTGTCTGGTTAGGCGAAGAGCAGGACAAAACTGTTTGCCCAACAAAGAGAAGCATGTTTCTTTTATAGGGAAGAAGAGAAGGCAGGGGACCTTAGAGGGAAGATCTTGGTGGACATCTATGGCTAAAGATTTTTTTTTTTGATGATTTTGCATTGTAGTGGGCAGTGCCCTTTGAAGTGTTTGATGTAAAATTCTCTATGTCTGTAGAATTTTTAGTATTTGCAGCATTTCTTGGCCTATCTTGTCTCCTTTCCTGTGCTTGTCCATGACAGCCTTGCAGGGCAGGGGGACAGGAACAGGGCTAAGTTCCCTGCACACAGTAGTGTTCCTACTGGCAAGCAAGTTGAGGCTGGGAGTGTCAGGTCTTGTTGGAGACTTACCATAAGGAGCAGTGCAGAGAAAATGCCTATGATCTCATCTCCAGGGTAGCAGATGCACGCGATTCATCTTGGCCTTAGCTCTGCTGCTGAGATAAAGGAAGCAATGTATGTCATTCTTGGGTAACTCCATAGTGCCTTCTTATTGCTGCCTATTTTTTTTAAAAAATTAATTATTTATTTGTGGATACACGGTCTTGCTACAGAGTTCAGACTCATAATCCTCCTGCCTCAGCCTCTCCAGGGCTGCGATAATATGTGTGTATCACCTGGCCTGGTTTCAAGGTTGGCACAGCATGCCTAGGGTTCTGAGGCCAGCACAGCATGAGATACCAGGGATCAAACTTGGGTCATTGCACTTGCCAGGCAGGTACTTAGACCACTGAGCTATTCCCCCCAGCCCTGATTGCTGTCTATTTTGAGGTACCTTCCCTGCATATAGGGTTCTCGTGGTGAGCTCCTTGGAAAGGAGTGAGTCTATCTCTGTAATTGCTATGGTTAGAAAAGCAGGTGCATAATCAGTGTGTAATATTGATGGTAATTGTAATGTCAAGCTAGGATTGTCAGAGACTAGAACACTGTTTATAAACTACTTGTGTTTACTGACTGAATATACGACTCCAGCGGAGGACTGAGACGTTCCTTTACTTAAATTTTTCTGAATCTGATGTTCAAAGAGTTAAAGCCTCTGTCTTGGATCCAGGGCTGACTGGTGACGGAGCTAGAAGCCAAGCCTGGATTTTGCCACATCATTCACAATATTGTGTTCATCTATGTCATAAATTTTGGACCTTTGGAAGGAAATGAGGGTTTCTTTAAAATATATTTAATTATGTGGATTATCTACATAGTCTGGGAGTTATATAATGGAGTTAGCTCTGTAGTTACTTACCCTACTGTAGTTTATTTCCAAAAAAAAAGGGAAATTCTTTAGCACAATTTCTTATTTAAGCAAAATATTCTAAATTTAACCAAATATTTCTTAAATAATTTAGCATTTCACAAAGCCTTGGGTGAATATCAGCAGTCCCTCTCGTAGCAATATATAGCATTAGGATAGGTTTCTGAAATTGGACTGTATAATGTATCACCTCCTCGCATGATTTAAGGATTGAAAATAATCAAATTTCTTCATTGCTTTGTCATTATTTAGTTTCTTTCCTTCATGTGAGAGATGTGATGGTGATCAGTATTAGGGATATGGGAGAGGTGGAATCATTTAGTGCAAGATTCTAATTTCTTGGGTTCTAGCTAGTATATTTTTGAGAATGCATAAAGTGTAGAAAAATTTGCAAGGCTCATTCCTCAGCCCATAGTGCTGGTGGAAGGTGGAGCCTCCAGGGGTCCTCTGTGTCACTGGAAGCATAAGGGCCAACTACTCCCCCCACCTCTGTTTCACATGCTGGCCTTGAAGACAGCGGCTGTCACATGCTCCTGCCGTAACAAGTTGCCTCACTACAGGCCTCAAAGCAGTGACACCAAGTGACCATGCCTGAGACTTCTGAAACTTTGAGCCCAAACTTTCTCTTTTGAAAGTGATTATCTCTGGTGTGCTGTTATAGTAACGGAAGCCAAGCACAAAGAATGATGCCTGATCCAGAGGCCTGGAGTCAGACCTCTCTGACTTTGAATTTCAGCTTTGAATTTCATTTTCTGTGAGGCAGTTTAGTTATTTAACTCATGTATATCTTGTTTTATTTTCTATAAAGTGGAGATAATAAGTACCTCATAGACTCACTGTACAGATGAAATAAGATACTGAATTCATATAAGACATTCTATAGATTTTGGTTCCACCATTCTCAATCCCTTATTATTGCTGTAAAAGATAAGATAGATTTACCACGTAAACCACACATTTTCTATATAACTGATGAACTGACTCAACTACAGTGCTAACAAGATTCATGTTACTTGCTAATTTTCTTTCTTTCTTTCTTTCATTTTATTTTGGTTTTTTTTTGGGGGGGGGGGTCCCAGGAATAGAACTCATCACCTTACACTTGCCAGGCAGGTGCTTATGCCGCTGAGCTATCTCCCTGGCCCAGTTTGCTAATTTTCTTAAAGGGATTAGGAAGACTGAAGACATTTACAGAATGTTAATGAGATATATTCATTGGTTCTATTACCACTATTCTTTAATCTTGACTGTAAATTGCAAGACTTACAGAATAGGAAACAATAAGCAAAGTTGATTTTACTTAAGTTTTTCTTTTTAGCCAACTTGAGATGCTGCTGGGGCAGAGTATGTGAACTACCAGCAGAAGTTCCAAAGCATTACATGAGATGAAAGGAGGTACATTTTTCCTGGCGGGGCACTGTCCCATCTTTCTGTATTTCTCTTAGAGTGGCCTCCCTCTGGAAACATGTTAAAAGAGCAGCACTCCAACTTGGGCGACAGGGAGAAATCCTCAGTGGTCCGCGCCATCCTGGATCAGCTATGTGGAATTCCTCTGCAGGACCAGAGAGAAGCCCGGTTGCTATGACAATCACAACTGTTCTCCCAAGACCGACAGCCCATGTGCCTGAACTGCTAATCACTAGGCAGCTATCCTTTCATTAGAGTTTAACCTAGAATTGTCATTGTCTTTCACAAATGAGGCAAGGAATCACTGTTTTCCTGCCCTTGCTTTGTCTCTTTCAAACTAGGTTTGATCTGGATCCGAAATGTAATCTGTACAGGTCATTACCTACTTTAGAAAGGTACTAAAGTGCAACTTTACAACAAGCTAAATGCTTGATTAGAAGACAGAAGCTAACAGTCCTGGGGCTTAAAAGCAATCGGCTGTAATCCAGGACAGCCATTCCGTGGCTTGGTGCCTTGTGAAAATTGCCTGGCTCCTCTAAGCCAGATAGCTCATCTGTAGAATGAAGATGATAAAAATTTCCATCCTGACAGAATTGTCATGAGGTTCAGACAGGAATGAAATGGAAAGTCTCTGATGTCTGTGTTGGCATCTGGAAAGAGAAGGTGCAAATATCTGGATGGCCAGCTCACATGGGGCCAGCCACCCCAGGTCACAGCCTGTAAAACTGGACAATGCCTCTAAAGTAATCAGCAGAGTTTGAGATTCTTAAACAGTCCTGAATATCATTACAGGATTTCACATATAAAGATGCTAGCAATGAGTACTAAGTTTCTTTCAGAGAACTGTTTAGATTGAAATAGGGCTTCAGTGCCACTAACTGCTTGTGGATAATAACTTTGAGGACAGAGTGATGGCAGGACAATTCCTAAGAGGGATTTCATGGACATAAAAACAACTGGACATCAGTATGCAAAAATGTCCTTAGAAATTTTCATATTTTAAATAATAATGTCATTTCTGTATTTCAAACAATGTAGTACAACTACACAAGTGAGGTGATTTTCTACAAAAACCAAAGGAATGATTGTACTATGAGAGCTGTTCATTTAAGTAATTTATTTTCTAGTATTTCTGTTAATGATATAAAATTAATCTAATAGAGAAGTAGGTTACAGATGCCAATTGAGCAACAGGGATAAATGGATGCTCAATGGTTTGACCACCAATTTATGTAAGAATTAAATAAACTTGCTTGAAAATGTATAAAAGACATTGGCTGAGTGGGCAGAATGACATTCTCTATTATGGTGGTGAATATAAAATTGGAAGCAGAGCTAAGATTAGGATTGTGAATACGAAGGCTAGGACTTCTCCAAGTTTATTAGGAATTGAGCAAAGGATGGCATATGAAAACAAAAAATATCATTCTGACGTAATGCATGGGGATGTGTTTAGGGGGGTTACTGGTGTATAATTTTCTGGATCACCTAGAAGATCTGGTGAAAATAAGACTAAAGTGAATACAGTTAATAATATGAGGATATGACCTAGAATATCTTTGATTGTGTAGTATGGACAGCGTGGGATTTTATCTGAGTTTGACTTGTGTCTTGATTGGTTGGTTGATTCAGCATCATGAAGAAATTAATAGGTAAACGACAACTAAAGCTGTAATAGTGAATGATAGAATAAAGCAGAAAGAGAAAAATTGTATTAGAGCTGCTTTGACTTTCAGTGAACCTGATTAATTTCCGCTCTGCCCATCATTGTCTGCTTGATGAGTGACCAACACTGGGTGAGTGCGACTCGCAGCAGTAGTTGTGCAGGTGGAGTGTTTCACTTCTCAGCATCGGTAGCTGTTGGGAGTATGAATTTCTCCATGAATACAGCTTCTACTCTCCTGTAAATCTAGGCATTTTCTCTTGCCACGATCCTCAAATTGCCTAATGTTCAATGTACTTGTACTAACAGCTGCATTAGAAAACAATTAGGAGTCCCGCCCTGCCCCAGTTCTTCTATTGTTGCTCTTTCATTTTCCACAGGAACCAGAGCACTGTGCCTACAAGCTCTAGCAGCGGGGAGCAGAGTCCCAACATGTTCCTGGTGGTGTGGGAGGGGATTCGGCAAGTTGGCTGCCACATCTGGGGGAGGCCGGTGATAAAAGACGGCAGCTGTGATGAGAGAGGAGCTGGCTTCCGGCAGGCCAGGGTAGGCTTCACTCTCATTCCCTCCACTTCTCTCCAAATACTATTTGTGTGAATCAGCTGCCACAGGGCCATGGGGGACTTTGCTGCCAGATGCTCCCCTCCCCCACTGGAAGCAAGAGCCCAACCTCTGCACACCCCTCCCGGCTGTTTGCATCAGGAGTCTTCTAGGGCCACTTAAAGGTCACAGGGAGTGCATTGCCCAGCAGTATATGTAGCTCGCTTTTTTTTTTTTCCCCAACCTACACCGCATGTGTCCAGAAGTTTGATAACAATAAGGGGCCTGGAACGGCTCTTGCTCACATCGTTGAGCATCTTTGCTGGCACTTTCTCTAACTTCTCTGAGCACTTAGTGTGTGTGGGCTGCTGTGCTAAATGCATTCGATGCGCCATTTCCTTGTCCTCACAGCAGCCCTGTGGATGGCTGTTGTGCTTCTCTGGTCTTCACAGAGGCAGCAAAGAAGGCAGAATTCGAAGCACAGGCTGCTGTGCTGGACTGCTTCTGTTCATAGACCAATAGTAAGGTATGAGGCCTTGGCAGAGGCCTTCTGTGAGCTATGCTGCTTAGATGTTGAATATAAAGGCCACAAAGGACATGGTAGCCTCTCTCCAGCCTCTGGCATGTAACTGCATAGAGCAGAAGAACCACTGAGGCTCCTGGATTTCCCTGAGTATTCTATCCTCTTTGGGAAAGCTGCCTGGGGTGATGCAAGGTCATAGCTGATGGGAAGGCTCTGGCGATGGCTAGGCAAACTCCTCCTAGATTCTGCTGCTCTGTGCCACATGTACTACCACACTTTCCTGGTCACTATAGCTATTGCTGCAGGTTATTCTGCCTCCTCCAGCTGGAATTACCCTGAGTATTTCCTAAAAGCCCCTTATTGTGCTCCATCTTTTTAATCCACATTGCCTGGGCCATGGTGGTGATGCCCCTGATTCTTGGCACTTCAGGTCTCTTGTGACATCCATGCTCTACTCCATCCTCAGTGCTTGGCACAACCCAAAGAAGTGCCTGCCAGAGCTTCCCCTGGCTCATGTTAGTAGAATTGTCATTTCCAATCCAGTTGTCACCATCCCTTTCCTCTCCCTGTCATATGACTTTGAAGCAATTGGAAAATTCAAATGATTTCTCTATAAAGCTACAGACTCAGGATTTCTGTCTCAGCCTCCCTTGCTTTTCTGTTGGAATTGGCTTCATGACCATTAAACTAGCTTCTGTGTCCTGCTTGGGGTCTTTGCTTGCAAGCAACAGAAAGCAAGGCTACTTTTCTGTCTTCCTATGCAATGTTTAATTTTTAGGAAAAGGGCTGGGGAGATAGCTTCATGGCACAAGTGCCTGCCTGGCAAGTGCAAGGTCGTGAGTTTGAACCCCAGTCCTGGGGGGGAAAAAAAAAAAAAAAAATATATATATATATATATATATATATATATATATATATATATGTCCCAGGTAGGGAGCCTTTGTGGACTCTCCAAGAGTACATGCTGTAAGGTTGAGACCTGGCCTAAAGGAGTCCTTAGAAGAGATATGAAGGTGATAAGGCTGCACCAATGTCCCCTGGAGGAGAACGAGCCTCAGGTGCTTTCCCAGCATCTCTGGACATCACAGTGTATCCATCATTTTAGCTTAATTTATTTGTGTCATGGTTTCAACTTGGGCATAAAAATGAACAATATGCTCCAACCTCCAAATTGTTCATAAATTATGGCTTTAACTGATATATTAGCTAGGTCAGAAATGTGAACAGCTAGCATTGCTGGTTGAATTCTGCAGGGGCATGTGTGCTTGGCTGTGAGCATGTGGAATGGAGACATGCAAAAACTTGTGCACCCTAGGGCCACGCGCAGAGGTATTTTTGGGTCTTAGACACCAGAGGCTTAACTCTGTCTCTCGCAGCCCCACATCCCTTCTCACCATTTGTATTAGTCACTTCACTGTGATCAAGGACAGTTTTAAGCTAAGAAACTTCCTAGTCTCTCCATCTCTGTTATCACCCCAATGTCCCCAAGTGAATCACAAGATGGTATTTTGCTGATGTGTTCTTTCCAGCTTTCTGAGAAGCCAGGAATATATAGCAAGATCTTACATGAGGTGACTATGGGATCTTATTCTAATACATTTTATTAAAAAGTGAAATTCAGCAAAAACCATGACTTCTACTAAGGGGTCTCATTAGCAAGAGGTTGAAAAGATCTTAGTATAAATAGTGTTCAGTTCTGTTCTCAACAGTCTGTTCCTGTCTTTCTGACCCCAGGTGCAAACATGAGCTTCGCAAACCTCTCCTCTCATCTCATAAACCAATACTCTGGTGCCTCTGCAAAACCTCCTGGCTCTGTGCCCATGGTGTTCTGAGCTTTTGCATCTGCTGCTCTGAGTCTTTCAGTCCATGTCCACCTACACTTTCCCCAGATGACCTCTTCCCACCCTTTGTTCTCCTCCTCACCCCAGGTGGTAGGCCCTGTCTTTGTCTGTGTTTTTGTGCCAATCCAAACCTGCCTCTACTGTGGTGCTCCTTTGTTTATAATCTACTTTGTGGTGCTTCTCCTTCTTCGCAGTGAGGCTTGGTCCATAGGAAATGTTCCATAGAGCCCAGTGATCACAATGGAAGATAGTTCCATGGAAATAGTCAGCATACGGGCATCGGGATCACAAAAGGCCAAGGCAGCTGTTGTACCTATAGCTACTGAGGACAGTATTTTGCACTAAGAAGATGAGATGACTACAACATTCTTGAGGTTTCCTGCTTTTTTTTTTTTCTCCTGTTCATAAATGGGAAGGTATTCTAGGAATCCAGAGGAGGCAGGAAGGAAGGTGAGGGTCCTTTCTAGAAGTAGAAAGGTCCAAGATGCTATGCATGTATGTACCAGTTCCTCACCATGAATGTACTTACTATGTATTGAAAACGTACTATTACAAAATAAATTCTTAAAAATGTTTAATAAGAGCTATCTTCTAGGAGATATGGTTGGAGGCTCAGAATTACTGGCAGCAAGGCCTGAATACATGTGCTGTGAAGGTCATGTTTACTACAGCTAAAATCACATTACAGTGTTTAAAGAAAGTGAGCATTATATCATAAAGTGAACACTTCCTGGCTGGAGGGTTTTCTGTGCTGCTTTATGAAAACAAAGAGCACCCCCAACTTGCTACATTTTGGTAATTTATTGCATGGAAATACAGATGGTCTTTATGTTAGAGTTCAGTCTTGAGAACTCCTTCATGAAATTTGCTGGAAATCCTTCCTTAGCTGACAAAATTTAATAACTTGGAGGGGCAGGAGAGAGAGCTAGCTTGAGGAATTAATACACTGCACCAGAATTCAGGGCCCTGGTTTTAATCTCCACTTCTGGCACTTCTGCATAAAAAAAAACAAAAAAACAAAAAAAACAAAAAACTAAGTTTATTTTATCACCCTTGCTTAAAAATGTAATCATTTAAGAAGTGTTACATTATTTCCTTAAAAATAGTCACAAAATAGTTTTATCTGCAAAGTAAAAATGTATTTTCTTTTTTTAAAAGTAAATTTTTGATAGATCTTTCCCCCATAGCAACTGCTATAATTCTGTCTTTTCCTTATTAAGTCACATATTAACTCAATATTTTCCACTCCTACCTCAACATTTCATGAAGCCTAAAAGCCTCCTTGGAATCTCAACTTTCTAGAAATCTTATTTCCATTTATACATTCTATCTAAGTCAATGTAAGACAACCTTAAGCCAGCAATCTTAGATCAATGTTTCCTTCAAGAATTTCCATTTTGGTACAAAAGTGCTATTTTTCAACAAGTGTTTTCTGAGTTGAGTAAATTTAAGAAGGTCTTGCAACTAAGCACCTCATCTCTTGGCTCTCCCTGCAGGCTTTCTGTTGTCCTGTCTCTTCCCCCTAAGCCTTGATCCTTCAGGATCTTGGCTTCTTCTTCAAATGGATCTGTTAAGAAATCTCAGATGTTGGGCTTCCCCTAGTACTGCTAGTAGTGGGGTACTGGGGTGCTGTCACAGGACAGGATAGGAATCTATACAGCAAAGTTTAACCTTATTTAAAGGTATTAAAGGTTGGAAAGGAAACAGGTTCTACTGAGTGCCGGAAGTCTGAAAGACAGCATTCTCTGGCTGGCTGGTACCAGGGCCTGGAAGCTGCGAATCTCCCTCTGGTGATTGACTGGTCACTCTTTCCTGCTTGCGGAGCCTCTGTGCTGCACGCCTAACGGTATCACCGCCTTCACCTTCACCGCACGCAGGGGACCGGTGCTGGGGAAGACACTCCCCTCCCCCACTTCCTCCTTCCCGCCCCCTACCTCTTCTGCTGCACTCCTGCTTGAGCTCCACCAGGGACCTACCGTCTGCAGGGTCCGAGTCTTGCGCTCCTGGAGTATGCGCTCCTTTGCTCTGAGTACCCCAGACCCCAACATTTCCTGACAGGACTCTCACACTTAAAAGTCCTGCGCAGTTCTCTCACCTTTCCAAGTCAAATTTATACAGCAGGCACATACTGAATGCTAAAACGGTAGCAGACTTCCACTATTGATCAGAGGAAAATGAAATGGTTATGTTTTGTTCTATGTTCTGCTGGAAATCTTTGTTCAGGTTCAGATCTTCAGGGCTTGGGAGGCTTGGCTACATTTGTAGTCTGGTTCATTTCATTTCCATTTGGAAGGAGGTCAGGGACAAAGTCAACATATTGGATGCAATAAAGCGTTCTTTTCACTCGACCTGAATATTGTATATGGGGATGTTGGCTGGCTTCTTTGAAAAAGCAAGTTCAGAGAAAATTTCTAATATTATCAAACAGCTTCAGTATTTTTATTGCACTTTACTTGTTCTGTAGTTAGGAAATAAAATGGTTGTACTTTTTTTTTTTTTTTTTCTTTTTTAGAGAAAGGTCTACTAGATTGGACTAGTAGTGATCTGCCTGTTTACAGCCTCCCAAGAGCTGGGATCATAGGCGCACAGCATGCCCAATATCAATTGACATCTCAGTGTGCCCTGGGGGCAGACCCGGCAAGGCAAGCCCCAGGATGGAACCCCTGGCCCCTGCTTCTGCTGGAAGATGCTTTAATTTGCTTAGCTGTTTGGCCAGCCTGGTTGTACATTATAAATGGGTAAGTTTTCTGTAACTATGTCACAAATTTTCCTGAAATGTGGACAAATGTTCTGAAGATCTGATTTATGAGAAAATTCACAGACCCACTAGCGTTTTGGCAGGGGTTTTCTTAGATGACATGCCATTCATTGATTTTGTGTTGGTTAAAGGGGATTAAAATGCTTAGATTTATAATTTCTTGGTTAATTTTACTAATCTCTGTGGGTCCAGGAGCTTTATTTGTGATTTTTCAACCGTTGCATTTATTGGTTAAAGAATTACCCACAATTTTTTTTTCTTGTACCAGGAGTCAAGCTCAGGGCATTATTCTTGCCAGGCAAGTGCTTATGTCCCTGTGCTGTCTCCTCAGCCCCTAACAATTTGGATTTTCTGTAAATGCAGAAGCTTTAGTTATATGCAAGAACTTGTCAAACCAATACTGCTTTGTCAAAGAATCCCTTAAATGAGCTCACATACGGGAGATAAAATTTAGTGAAAATATTAATGTTGATTGTTCAAATAAAAAGATTTTTAAACTTCCCAGGAATTATTGTAGTATTTTAAATGCTCAATATTTTCTTTTCAAGCAGCTATTTCCTTATGGTTGTTGTTTTTTAATGTTTGCACTGAGCTATGTCCTCAGACCTTTAAAACAATTTAAAATTAGTATATGTTGCAATACATAATAATTACAGTAATCTTGGGGAATTGTTTTGCTTTGTTTTGAGGCTGGATCTCAGTTGCCCAGGCTGGACTTGAACTCATAATTCTCCTGCCTCAGCCTCCTGTAATTCCACAGTCCTGGGGTTCAAGGGATATACCACCATTTCTGGCTCTTTGTGAATATATATATATTTTTATTTTCAGATGTTGTGCAAGGTTAGGGTTACTGGGAAACAAGGTGGGTATGAAGCAACAGGAGTTAATGACAAGGAGAAAAGGGACTAGAGATCATGTGTCATAGGATGATGTTGAATTCTGCCAGGAGAAGGATCCAGTTAGACTACTATGTTGGCTACTTCCTGCTCAATTTGTGTGACTATTGATAATTTATTTAATCATGATAAGCTTTAATAATAAGCCTAATAACATCCACCTCCCAGAGTAGGAGTATGGACCCTGAACAATGAGCATACGTGCCTGGCACGTGGTGGAGGTTCAGCCAGAAAGGAAGAACAGAGTGAGGAATGACGTGGAAGCAGGTGGGGACGAGAGATAAAGACCTAGGAGAAAGGATAGGGTGAGGACCACAGGCATTGTGGGGAAAGGAAAGGGCAAACAATGTGTGTGTGTGTGTGTGTGTGTGTGTGTGTGTGTGTGTCTTTGCATTCTCTTTGCATTCTGAAGACTTAAACAATAAGCAACTTTCTTTCTGGGATGGTCAATCCCAGTTCTCTGGTCATTCCTTCCAATCATTCTATTCTATTCCTTCAGCAAGCACCTGGCCTCTTTCTGCAGTTCCTTCTCTTTGTGGCTGTGGATACCGAGGAGTTTGAACAGTGGTCTGTGCTCTTGGAGAGGACAAGAAAAAGGGTGACAGAATTCTTTTTCAGCACTTCTCCTTGTGACTGCTCAAAAACATGGAAGTGAGTGGCAGAGGAAAACTTAAACATAAGTGTCATGATATATATATATATATATATATATATATATATATATATATATAATGATAACTAGGCATGTGATGGGAAAGTAGTGTGATGGTGATTGCAAACACTTCTAGGGCACCTACTGTGTGACAGGCACTACTCTCAACGTATACAAATAGTGTTTTAATGTATCAGAGTCCTAGCAACTTGGCCTAATGGGTTTATTCCCATTCTGCAGACTAAAGTACAGGGTGATCATAGAAATACTCACAACTGCACAGCTAGCAAGCAACGACCTAGGAGTTGAGCCCAGTCAAGCTGTTTTCAGCAGAGCCACTTCTGAGCACTATGCCAGGCTGCTGTATACTAGCTGAAGGCTGCAGATCTCAAGGGCTTGAATAAAGAATTTGGAAAATATGCAGGAGGCTATTTTATAAGAGAAGGGAGGAGTAGAAATGAAAAATGAATATAGTCGGCTCCAAGATAAAGCACCACTGCAAATAACAGCATTTGGAGATAAGGTGAGCTGTGCAAGCAACCTGCTTCCCTGCCTCTCTTCTGTCCCTCTCAGACAAAAAACTTTCTTCCTCTGAATAAATTGTCCCTACTCTACCTACTCAAAGAACAAAAAAAAAAAAAAAAAAAAAAAAAAAAAAAAAAAAAAAAAAAAAAAAAAAAAAAAAAAAAAAAAAAAAAAAAAAAAAAAAAAAGCCATGGTCTGTTTTACTGATGAATTGGAAAATAAGAATAAGATTGGATTCATGAATTGGAGCCAAACTATCTCACAAAATAACACATTATAGTCCTGTGTGAAGTTTCTGATAGGGCAGAGCACAGGGTACTATTGAGAATTCAGAGCTAGGAAATAAGATAGCCTAGACACTAAAGAGCTAAGACAAACCAGTATGTGTCCTCAGAAATTGTCATTTTTATCCAATTGGATTCTGTTGATCCAGAAAAAATTCAAGAAAAGCACAGTACTTAAAAAGATACGGAACCAAGAATTCTTTGAAGAGCATGTCTCAGTGGGGATGCCGCTCAGCAGCACTGCACCTGCCTGCCAAGTGCAAGGTCCTGGATTGATTCCTGCTACTCTCTGCTACAGGAAAGATAATGTCTCACTTTTGATGAGAATACATTTTTGCATCATATAAATTTAGGGGCAAGCCTTTCTGCTTCTTCCTGATGGTATATAAGTGAATATTTTCACTTCTCAATTATTTTATTTATTTATTTACTTATTACAGGGTCTCATTATGCAGCTCAGACTTGTAGCAAACCTGTCTCAGCCTCCCTAGTGCTGGGATTACAGGCATGCTTCACCATGCCCAGTTTCAGTTGCAGGCTCAGAGCTGGACTGGGGATTGAACCCCAGGTCCTTGCATTTGCCAGACAGGTGCTTAGACTGCCCAGCTATCTCCCCAGCTCCTTATCACTCATTTAGAGAAGTTTCCCTACTTAGGCTACTGACATATTTTCTAGCTTAACCAATACTGACTTTACAGTTGTAAGGAATCTTTCCAATTAGGAAAGTCATTATTCAACTCAATTCTGAAAATCACTTCCAAACTTACACATTATTTTATGACACAGATATTATACGGCTAAAATCCAAGACAAGTATTTCTCAAATGAATGATTTTAAAAAGAAAGCTACTTTCTCTGAAGAAACACCTACAAAAAGCAATTGGGATGCTTGTGTGAATCTTTGGGTTATCTATGGACTCAGGCTTATTATCAGGAATAAATGCTGCTCCAGATTTGCAGACCACCCCCATAATATTTAGGAGATTCATGAGGTTAAATTTTGTGTTAAATATTTGTCTGGCCATTGTTATGCTTTTATTGTACCTTGTGTCTTTCTCTTACTCATAAATTTTGCATAATGAGAAAAATTCCTGTTGCTAAAAATCGCTTTTAGTGAGATGTTATCAACTGCAAGAAGAATAGATTGAATCATGGATCTTATTTTAGTGTTGAACAGAGAGATTTTACTTAATGGTTAGGAAATGTCATCCATTCTACTTTAACACTAAAATCAGTTTTAAAGCTTTCCTATTGGGACAATATGAGCTTTTGTAAAGAACGTGTTTTTGTGTTAGAATCAATAAGGTTCATATAGTAAGAGAACAAGAGCTCATCACTCCCCATAAAGAAAGAACAGTGCTCCTAAACTCCCCCCAAGACTGTTGAAAGAAAGCATTTGCATCCACAAGGTTTGCTTTCTGAACTCACTTCATACACGAAGCTTGTAACTTCATTTAAATAAGAAATATTCAATTATGAGGTGTTTGAAACCCCAGTACTTCTATATAAAAGAAAAACACCAAGGTTACATACTAGTATCCTCTGACTCTCCCTAATCATTTCAGAAGATAAAATAGGTCTGAAATTCAATAGAGTCCTAAAGAGTTATCAGCATATACAGTAAATTGTTCCTTAACATACCATCTAAATGAATAGGAGTTATGTATAGTTTCTTGGTGAAAAATGATCATACGAATGTTAGGGAAGCTGTGCAAAATATTCCTAGTCTCGTCTTTGGAAATGAACAGAAAAATGCTTCTTCTTAAAAAATACACTGGTTTCAATCAGTATTCATTCAAGTCTACTAAGTGTCAAGAATAAGCCTTAGCAGTTGGTAGTCCTTTCCTCTCCTCAGTGGCATTGGAAGTACCATGTCACTGGGGAAGTTTCTTCTTCCTTTCCTATGCAAAAATGACCTGTGTCACCAAAATTGGTTTCTCTTTTCAAGTTTCCATTTAAGTCAACTAGCTGGTCATGATTAAAGAAAATATGTTCAGAGATGTCAGTGCTGAGGCCACGTGATAAGTTCTAGCAAGCTTTCACCAACCCACCAAAGTTCGTAGGCACAATCTGTGATCTTGTTAAATCCATGCTTTCCAAAATAGAAAGGGTCAATCACTCTGTGGTTGAACTTGTCTCCTATTTAGATTTGTGAGATACAAGGTAGCCCTGTTGTAGTGGAAAGATGGAAATTAGATGTCTTCTCTTCTTTTTGGCAGTCAGTAACTTCGATTTGAAGTTTTTCCTCTATGGCTTAGATTTTAGGAGGATTTGTACAGAGATATAAGCAAATCCTGAAAGAAGGCAGAGTTGTGTAGGAATGGGTGTCATTCTTCCTAGCAGCATTCAGAGAGTAAGATAATTATTCCAGGGGTGGTGGCATGAGTGCAAGTGCACAGTGATGGGGTCGTGCAGAGCAGGAGTGAAACCCGAGGTACAGCAGTAAGGGGCCCTAGGATACTTGGTGTCATTGGAATGAAAAGAAGCCTCTCAGAGTACTGGGGTGTAACTTGTGATGCCCTTGACCTTGCAGCCAGTTGTTAGCTGGACTTCACTGCTACTTCGGCAGGCAGAGGAGGAAGTGCAGCTAGAGAGAGGATACGGAGCTCAACTGCACCCACTGCCGAGAAGGCCACAACAAGGAAAACCATTTCCTAAAGCCAAGGAAGTGTGTGTTCTATTTTGGAGGTGAACTTTACAGGTCATTCATTTGTCACTGAGCAAAGTCAGAAGGAGACTGCAAACTCCAAGAAAATAAAGCTTTTCATCTGCCTTATTTATCACAAATTGCTAACATTAGAAAAACACAGACAATCAATAAATATTTGTTTAGCAAATGAGTTCATCATCACAAACAAATTTGGAACCTGAGAAGGAGTTAATGGACTCAATAAAGAAAAATAAATCCCTAAAGTAAAACTGAGACCTGCCTCTAGCCAGTGTAATTAGACATTTCCTATCCCTCAGAGAGGAGGAACTAAAATTCCTCAAGACTACCTGTATGGACTCCAAATTAATATTTGATGAAGCAGGCATGATTTTCCATTAAGGTACTCTGACTGCCTTCACTAATTTCTTTTTTCCTCTAAAGGCCAAATTTAAAGATTATTTTGGGCTCTGAAAGTCAGATATTGAATCAGTGTTGGTCTAAGTAATTATATAGGGATCACAACAGGAACAGCTCGGCAGAGGTTCCTACCCATTTAGCGCTGGTCAAGGGCAGTGGAGTGAAGGACCCTCCCACAAGGCTGAAGTGCCCCTGACCTGCATTTGGTGACACCCAGTGACAGCCTTACTCTGCTCTCCATGATTTTGCTGCCTTATTTCCTCTCTTCCCACCACAATGAGAAGTCCCTTGAATCTGAGTTATTATTTTCCAGTGAGCTTTACCCTTGATTATTTATGTTTGAAAGTTTTATTGATCCCTGTTCTGATGACTCTGCGCGGCCGCCCCACGCCCCCACTAATCTATCTACCACTGTCTTTGGTAACATTCCTGTTGAAGTCTTCAGTTCTTCTAGAAACCTAGTTACACAGTGTCGGGCATTTTTCACATCTTCCTCCGTGGTACCCCCCTGCATCCACTTGGTTCTATGTCTCTTTTGTGTCATCCCTTACACTCTCTGTCTGATTCAGTGCAGTCATCTCTTAACTGGTCACATGACTTTGGACATACTATATGTTATGGTTAGTGTCTACATGTCCCCTCAAAGCCTCATGTAAGTCATGGGGCAGAGGTGGCTCAAGGAGCACCGCGTGGCTTGAGGGGCAGGACCAGAGGACCAGGTGGTGCTCGAGGGGTGGGCCCGGGGGGGGGGGGCGAACCATTACACTGGTAGCAGGCCCTCTGCGCCACCCCTAGGCTTGGCTCTCTCTGAGGTGTGGAGCAGGTCATCCTGGACAGGGCAGTGCCCCAGCCTCTCTCCAGATCCTGCAGAGTGCAGTTGCACTTTCTATGACTGAGTCTGCCTCAGGCACAGGGGAGATGTTTGGAGAAGACAGAGGCATTGACTCTCTCTCCTGAGCAAATAAGGCTCCGAGGGCTTGCTATGTAATTCAGGCTGTTTGAAACTGTGGAACCTCCAGTACCTCTGAGCTAAATAAACCTTTCCTTCATTTCGAGTGTTGGGTATTTGTCCCAGCAATGAGAGCAGAGTAACTAAGACACCACAGCTAAAGGTTTCCTCCTAAGTTAACACTTTGGTCATGTTTTCTCCCCTACAAAAACTACTAGTGGCCTCCTGCTATTCCTATTCAATTTTGTCTTTGAGAGCTTTTAGGATCTGGTCTCCTACCCACTGCAAACGTACCCTTTTGGGGCAACCAGTCTGATTTGTATGTTCTAGATGTCAATTTTTTTTTTTTTTTAAGGCTGTAGCTTTGCACATGTTTTTTGTCAGCTAGGAGGTCCTTCCTTTAGAGTTTTACCTCTTCCATTAAGACTTTGAAATGGTGGTAATCTTTGAATGCCACTGTGTATTACACTGGTGTTATGGTTTATGTCTAGTTGTCCCCCTCAAAGCCTCATGAGTCATGGGGCGGGAACTTCTAGAGTTGGAGACTTGATCCATGATACACTGGGATTATGTGTTTTAATACTGATGAAATTATGGTCTGAGTACTGCTGGGAATTATAGGTGTGGCCTGAGGTGGATAGGCTAAGGTAGAGAGCCTGATCTAATCTAAAGAGAGACAGAGAAACAGACTGGTGCTGTTGCTCTGCTGCCCTGATTGATTGGCCGCCTCTGCCACCATTTTGTTGCTGTTCTGCTGCCATGAACCGGATGCTCTCTGCTCTGTTCCACTCAGCCTTGGGCCAGCCGAATATGAACTAAAACCTCCACAAACTGTGAGCAAAATAAACCTTTCCTTCTTTCATTTTGAGTGTCAGGTATTTGTCCCAGCAACGAGTAAAAAGTAACTAAGACAACTGCCATACTTCTTGTTGGCTTTATTCTTTTTGATCCTTGCTTCTGGGCTATTTGAAAATATGACTGAACTATTACACGTTTCTGCTCCATCTTCTTCATTGTACCTTTTAAAAAATAACAAATATATATTTGTCTCTTTATGTTTCACTTCTTAGTCAGACAATACATGAATATAAAGAAACTCAATAAATAAGTGTTACTCCAGAATTCCCTGAGGTTTACCTAAGCTCAAGAATATGCTATGCCTTTATGGAGCATGAAGCCAACTTAGAGTTGTATTTTTTAGTTTGCTTTTCAGCTATGCTGCTCCTCAGGCAGATGAAAACAAAAAAGTCCTGCCCCTCACTAGTTCTCATATCTTATAAACCGAGTTTTCAGTTGATGGACACAGAAATAGCAGCATCTCATGAAAAGATACCTATACAATTGCTTGATAACCTTTAAACTTGGTGGTGTGTGCATGGTGATGTAGTAACTATTCCATCTATTTTTATATAGAGTTGAATTTTTTCAGGATAAGAGGGAACAATAATAATCAACCAGGGCTGGTGAGATAGCTCAGTGGTCTAAAGCGCCTTCTTAGGCAAGCTTAGGCAAATGCGTAGGGACTGTAGGGACTATGGTTCGATCCCTGGCACTACATGTTGTGTCAGCCCCACCCTCAGGGTGGGCTGGGCCAGTCACACACACTCACAATATATATAATTAACCAATCCAGAAATTCTGATTTATTTATTCATTGATGCCAGGGGTTGACCTGGTAGGCACTTATGCCACTGAGATACCTCCCCAGCCCAGAAATTCTGATTTATTGGACTCCTATATATCCCCTAAACATCATGATTTAGTAGTTTGGTATGTATTAGGAATTTTGCTTTTACAGTTGCACTTTTTTTTTTTCTTGTTTCAGAATTTTTGTTTGTTTATTTATTTTTATGGCTGGCTCAGCCTGCCCTGAGGGTAGGGCTAGCACAGCATGTAGTGCCAGGGATTGAACCGTGGTCCCTGCAGCCACCTAAGCTTTCCGAAGCAGGCGCTTTAGACCACTGAGCCATCCTGCCGGGCTCCTACAGTTGCACTTTCATAAACGTTGTCCACCTCTCTGAACTTCTTAATGTGTACTATTGGAATACTGTAACTACTCTGCAAGTCTATTGTAAGTGAAATAAGATGTGTCAAAGTGTGCAGTTTCCTGGTTCACAATCTGGTGTGCAATGCAAGTTTAAAATAACAGAATCCTGGACTCTGTACAAAGGACTCTGGTCTGAATAAATAGCCAGTGATCATTTGTCTTTGAAGATGAACTTAGACAACCAAGGCTAACAATGAAAAAAGAATAAAAGAAGTGAAAGAACTTGATCAAGAGTAATAGTGACACACCCTCTTGTTTTCATGCACTGGCAAGTGGTTTGACCCTTTCTGAAGAACTGCAACAGCATTTAATTTGGAAAGCTCACAGATAACAAATTGCCAATCGGCAGGGCCTTTCATGGATGGCCTTGTTAGACTGCTAACTAAGAAAATTTTGAACAGCTAGAAAGGGTTGTCTGCCTCGTACAAATCGTGTATAGTTCAGGCTTTCTAGAACAAAAAAGTCACTCTAAGGAACAAAGCAGAACCTCTTATAAATGAAGTGCAATTTAGGAATATTGAAAGAATTCTATTAAGCATATTTTGTTTGAAGTTATGATTTTATTTGCTGATAATAATTGATTATAGCAAAGTAGCAATTACTGCCACAATTGCACCAGAGAATCATCTTCTTGAGCACGTTTGAAATGATTTTCTAATTTGAGAGGCTCATGTCAGTTCTGAGGTATATTTGCCTCCACCTTTATTCTTTTCTGAGTTCCTTCTCCCACTCATTCAGACTTTGAGAGAAAATTGTTCCTTTAAGGTAGAATGTAAGCACAAAGTAAGGTAAGCATGGATAAAAGTGCTGGAAATAGTATAAGAACTTCTGGTGGCTTGGCAGCGCAAGCAGCGCTGTCTGTTGTACCTAGTCTGACACCACGAGATCCTTCCCTCCTGCTTGGGAAATCCTTGGCCAGCTCTTGGGAACTCCCAGATGAAACTGGCACTACTGTATTTTCTTAAATGATTCCTGATTGGTTTTAGCCCAAGTACAAACTGCTAAATTATCATGGCTCTGATCCAACATGGCTGAGTCCCCAAAACAACAATGTGTCTTTCCAAGAACCACTTCCTCCTCCTTCCGCACTCCAGCCCTGGAGATACAGCTTCCTTTTACTTTTTCCGCGGACACAGGGAGCCTCCAATCAGCTCCTTGTGCGTCGCTGAACCCGCCCCTCAAGCTCTGTCCCTAGCAAAAGTCCATAGAGCCTCAGCCTTCCCGTCTCCGGGCTGAGGGTCATTCACTCTCCATGTCCTGCTTGATGGAAATGAAGGCCTTTTCCATCCTTTTCTTTTACTTCTGCTTCTCTGCCAGTTGCCAAAAAACCTAACATTTCCTCTCAGGACTAATAAAGGTAAGTGCAGGACAGGTAAAGCAATACCTGTAGGGAAAGGTGGGTGCAGGCGCTTCTGGGTATGGACAAGCTTGAGCCTTGCTCCAGCTTTGCGGGTGTCTGATTCAGGCGGGGAGCCGGCTGAGCGCTTCCAGCCTCTGCAGTGAGCGCTACCTCAGGTTGGAGCACTGTTTTCTGATAGCTAACACAGGAGCTGAGCCCGCTGGCACTGTGCATGCAACAGCTGCTGCAACTTGTTATCCTGTGTAACTTGAATGAAATGTCAGTGAGGTTTTCAGTGCTGTTACAAATTGACCATTGATTCACTGGTGTCTTAAGGATCCTTTGAAAAACAGAACTCAAAGTTTAGAGCCCCTCCATTTTATCTGCAGAGTATGAGAATATTTTGGAGAAGTTTCAGGCAGAATAATCTGGGACCTAAGCAATGATTTTAAACTTGTGTCTCTTTTGGATCAATTTCTAAATAGTATTATATTGCCTACAACTTAAAAGTGAGAGAGCAAAAAGGGATGGTTAAAGCTGACTTGAAAAACAATTACATGGGGGCTGGGGAGATAGCTCAGGGGCACAGGTGCCTGTCTGGCAAGTGCAAGGTCCTGAGTTCAATCCCTAGTTCTGCAAAAAAAAAAAAAAAAAAAAAAAAAAAAAAAAAAAAA
>PVJA010034286.1:0-22660 GCA_004027025.1 Myocastor coypus | reverse complement strand
TAGGGCCAAAATATTGGCTATCCTTATAGCCCTTCTTTTTCTCCAATTTTTGGTCTGTTAACTTACATTCTTAACCCTCCAGCAGAAAAGCTTTGTGATACTATTACTCTATAACATAGGTACTTGAGCTTATCATCCCAGCTTTCTGAGTATCAAATATCTTTGACTTGGCTTGGAAATGATATTTTCTGACCATCATTGATATTCTAATAACTTTCCATACAATGTGATATAAGCAGTTACACAATTTTGACACAGATATTTGGAAATTCAAGGAAATACAAAATTGTAGCCTTTCAAGAATATGGTATTTGACCCAGTCTCTTATTTTCAAGTACGACTCTTAAGAGAATGACAGTAACTGAGTTTACACCAGGAGCAGTACATATCAAAAAGACAAGAGTGACATGCATTCCAAACATAGCTTTAGCATTACATTGTGCTATAATCAATATGCTGAACCTTTTGAAGGTTCTTGAGACCAATATCTGATTCATCCTGTGTACATAAGTGTATGGTTTTGCTATTGATATGTTTTCTGCTTTATCTGCTTCCAGTCACTTCGTTGTTTAATCCATAACACATAGTCTCCCTGATATAGGAACTTTAAAGAAGAAAACAAGAACTTAAGGGCATAACACAGATGAATGTGTTATGGATTAAATTTTTAAATATATGTCTTTTTCAATGAATCAGCTATGTATGTACATTTTCGTTGAGAATGTATCACATGGGCAAAATTGGACCTTAGATTATTTGCACATTTTTAAACATTTTAAAATAGAAATAAATTAAAACCAAAGATAACCAGAATTAAAAAGTTACCAATAAAAGATGGATTATTTTATAATCTTCATATTATGTAGTTTTTAGTTTTAAAAAGACAGTAGTTGAGATGAAATGGAAGAAAAAACATCTCACTACAGATCAAAGATTCCTGTAGACTCCAGTAAGTTTTGTGGGCTTCAAAAAGTCTTCACTGAACGGGGATTTTTCTTTCCTATTTCAATAGGACAAATGGAGGTATATTCTATAAATCCTCCGTGAACTTCCAATTTGCATATAGACAGAAAGTAGATATATGTGCAAGGAAGAGTTTGTTTTCACGTTGTTACGCCTAGTAGAGGCTCTGAGACAACTGTTTCCCATCATTCATCCTTCTCCTCTATAGTTAATACTTCATTTTCATTTAAGCACCATGTACAGTTTCTTTCTTATCAAGCCAAAATGTCATTAGACAGATAACTCCTTCTTGTTTTGTGAAAACTGATAACAACCCAGTATTTCATTCCTTGCCAAATACTCTATGGCATTTCAGATGAGCAAAATAATGAAGCCACCATGAATTCTGTCAGTGAAAAATAATTTACATTATTATTTGCCTGAGCAGGATATATGAAAAGAAAAAGATTGTTCTACCAAAGCCTTTTATTTTTATACCTTTGTTATTTTTAACATGATCGAATTTTGCTTTAGTATTTGTTGATGGTCTGAAACTTTGCTACTTTGTATTCCAACAAGTGCCAACATTTTCCTTTCTTGTGGTTTCTCTGGAATTTATAACTTGATTTCTTAATGATAGTCATTCTTTTTCGAGAAAGATGCAATCTCACTCTTATTTTTAATTTTGGCTTGTATGGTCTCCAACATGTTGAAGTATTCATGTATTTATTGACCTGTTTTAGTTCTTCTGATAGGTGTCTATTCACTTTAGTCAGCTGTCACTTTATTACATTTATTGCTAAATTTAGAGATACGTAATGTTCACACTCATCCCAGAGAATCTGTACCTCCACATGATATATCTTGATTCCTTTCTTCCCCTCTCCCACCTCACTTTCTCTCCTAGTTTACAAAACTCTGTTTCCATTTTATTCTTTTGGATGGACCTGAAGAGCATACTCCAAAGTGAAAGACAATGGACGTAGGTGTAAATATTGGATCATTCCTCTAGGCTGAGAATCGTAGTGTGTAAATAAGAACCAAAATTTACAATAGATATTATGAAACAGGAAAAAATCATTCAAAGTGAAAAGGGAACTAGGTAGGAAGGGCCAAGGAGGAAAGAAAGGGAAAAAGTAAGAGAGAATGAGTTCCCCATTTTTTAAAAGAAATCCTTAGTAACTCACCACAAAGAATGTCATCATTATGCATTGCAAACAAATAATCTGATCACTGATTGAAGCTGTGAGTTGATTAAACCTTTTTTGAAGTACAATGTTTTAGTATTCTGTGCCAGCAATGCAAAAGCTGACCTGTATCTCATGGAACTAGGTTGTCTCTTCACTCCAGGAAGTTCAGCATGATTACAATAATTATAAGTGAAAACTTCTGATACGCCTAAGTTTTATAGGTAGAGAAAATAAAAATCTAAGCCTGTTTTCAATTCATGGTGCAATTCTTGTACTGAAAAAAAGCACAAACACTTTAGTAGTAGTTAAGGATAACTTTCCCAAGTGTCGGCAAAGTTTCCCTGGCCATGACAGAGTAGGGTATGATACAAATGGTTGCTTTAAGGGTCCACTTTATTTTTTATTTTGTTTTATTTTACTTTATTTTATTTTTTGAGACAGGGTCTCGTTATGCAGTTGAGGCTGGCCTTGAGCTCACTTTTTGTAGCTCAGGCTGGTCTCGAACTCACACCGATCCTCCTGCCTCAGCCTCCCGAGTGCTGGGTTTACAGGCATGCGCCACCACGCCCAGCTTTAAAGGTCCACTTTAAAGAGCCAATAATCCAATGATCCATAGGTCCACTGTGGTTAGAACTTGTATACTTTGAAGTTTGCTTTCTATCCCTAAATAACTCAAAGTTCTTTATCAGTTTGGACACAAGTGAAATAACTTTACTAGTATAGTGGCATCAGTCTCCTGACAGGTTGTGTTAGATAGTAGGGGTATCGATTTGAATGTCGTGGAAGAGAACCTGACCTTTAGTAACAGTTTTGGGTACTGGGAAGTTATGAGTCACTATGTTCTGAGAGAAGTTTCCCACGTTCAGGCACTTACAGAGGCTTCAAACATCTCTAGTTTTACTGTGGGTAAACAGAAGTACTGTTGGTGAGAGTTGTGTTAATCATATTTTATAACTTTATTAAATAATTGAAAATTCAGTTATTGGAAAAGTCCTCCTTAAATTGTTGCACAAAATCAAATATTTCATTGCTTTTTAAAACTAATGTATTATAAAATTTAATCAAATTCTTCCCATAAGAATAGTCAATAATAAATCTTTATTTTTTTCCTTGTCTCATTTTCTTTCATTACCCTTTTTTAAATGAACATTTATGTTAGAGAAAACAGCAATAACTGATATGACATTAGAAGCAGTACTCATTTAGAAGACCAAAATGACAAGTATATCAAGTATGGTTTTAGTATTGTGCATTGCTGTCCTCACTGTGGTTGCTTTGAATTTATTTATTTATTTATTTATTTATTTTTGTTGCTTTGAATTTAAAACGGTATACTTTTTAAAAGTCATATCATACACATTTATGATTATTTTTGTTCCATATCCCTTTTGTACACTGACCTTACCTTAACACCTCTCAAAATAAACTCTTTTTCTAAACTTTTTCTATCTTTTAAACTTATGTTTGTAAATTTCACTTTAATAATTTCATTCATAAGCATGGCAGTACATGTTTGTAATGACAGCAGCAGCTCAGGAGCTGAGGTGGGAGGTTCAAGTTCCAAATCAGCCTGGCCGTTTAGTGAGCCTGATTTGGAAAAATATTCTCTGTCTCTATCTCTGTCTCTGTCTCTGTCTCTGTCTGTCTTTCCATCTCTCTCTCTCTCTCTCCCTCTCTCTCTCCCTCCCTCTCTCTCTCATCTCTATCTCCACATGTATACGTGTATTTATATGGAGAGAGATCAACAGATAGGCAAATAGACAATGAGACAAAGGGAGAGAGAGAGACAGAGAGAGAGAGAGAGAGAGAAAGAGAGAGTGTTGAGGAAATATGGCTTACATTAAAGAAACTTTCTAATATTTACAATGTTAAGTTTTCAATCCCCAACACTACCAAAGGAAAAATTAACAAAAAATAATCATGCAAATAATTATAAATAGTGTTGCCTACAGTAGAAATATACTAGACTAGAATGTTAAATGAGGTTGTGCAGTTTCAGATGATATTCTTGTATGAATAGTTTATTTCGTAAATCTAGGGTTCTATTTAAAATGGGATTGAATATTCTTTTATCAGCTATGGCCTCTCTGTTATCACACACTTGAGTAAATTTTATTTCACTTTATTTTGAATTAAAAGATTTTACAGGATGTTGTAGTTTGTGTCTAGGTGTCCCCCCAAAGTCTCATGCAGTCATGCGGCAGGCTTCTAGAGTTTTGGGTTGATTCGTGGTCCATTGCTGGGATTATAGGTGTGAATGTTACATTCTCTTTGGGACGGATAACCTGCATACAATACAAGAGAACCAAAGAGGCTTGCTCTCTGCTGCTCCTTCTTCTGGCTCTTGTTTCTTTTACTGTTTTCTTCCATCATGAAGTGTTGGCTTCTTCCTTGTGCCACTTTTCCCTGGTACAGCTAAGTATGGACTGTGAGCTAAAGAAACCTTTACATTTTTTAAATTTTGGAAGTCGCATGGTTTGTATCAGCAATGAGAGAAAAGTAACCAAGACACATGGAAACATATCTAAACAATTTGAAGTTAACTTTCTCTATATTTTGGAATTCTCTCCATCCAGTGGAATAGCTAGAAGCCCACTGTTGTCTGGTATTTTCTTCCATACAACATGCATCAGAATAGATGGCTAGAAAGATTACTATTCTCTTGTTTTCCTAAAATTGTTATAGTATTACATTTCCTCCAATTTTCTTTTTTTTTTAAATGTACTTAGTACAGGATCTACAGAGCTCACTACATAGATCTGACTCATAGAAATCCTCCTGTTTTCAGTCTCTCAAGCACTGGGATTACAGATGTGCATCACCGCGCTGAGTCTCAGTTGCCCTCACAGTATGCCCAGGGGGTGGGTTCAGCACGGCGTGCCTGGGATTGAACCCTGGTTCTTGAGTCTATCTAAACATGCACTTTAACCCACTAAATTATCTGGCCAGCCCTCCGCCAAATTTTTACTTCAACAAATTAATTTTATTTCTGGAGTGAGTTAACATAAATTTTCTTTTTTCTTTTTAAAGGGCAGAATATATTGATGAGGCAAAGAAAGCTTCTCCCTGAGGGACCAAAAGGGCCTGGAAGAGTTTGCCAAGGACCCTGCATTTTTCTAGGGAATTTTTAAGAGCTAATGCACGATGCGAGGCAGGTCTCAGTTGAGAAATATGGGAAATCACAACGTGGGTATAAAGTGGGATAAAACTATGGTCAACCAATAGGATTCCAAGCATAATTGCTCAGGTAATAGGGAAGCAGGCTACATAGCAAGCAGTCATAAATACAGGGCAGGGGATTTTCCTGCAGGAGGTTGGGTTAATGGCTCTTCCTGGCTTTTTCAAGGTGATCTATAAAATATTGAATGGCAAGGTGGAATCTGCCCTTATCATTTTACAGTGGTGTGTCATTTTTGTGCTATCTTTCTACATGTGTATTTCTTTTTCCTATAAAATTTTCATTTTTCTAGATTTGCTCTATCATAAAGAAACCTAAGAGGATTCATTTATGTCAAATAAATTTAATTTTTACCTCTGTGTCTATGGGCCTTTGGTCTGGAGACTCCAAGCTGGTTCCTCTACAGAGGTTCCTGACTCTGTGTTGGAGCTTGGCCTGCTAGCTGCTGTGAAGCCCCGCGGGTGTGGTCTGTAGGTGGAGGTGGAGCTTTGGGATTGAGTAGTCCTGGTAGGCTTGTGCACCAGATCAGTTGCCAAACAAGATGTTTGATGGGTTCGGTACTGGAGCTTGGGCTGGAGGGGTTCAAAAAAAGGAGGGGGTGAGCAGGGAAGGGGAAGGCGGGCCAAGGATCCTGACCCAGCCGGTGTGCAGGCTTCGGTAGCAGCGGGTCGGGTCAGGGCTGGAACCTCAACCTCATTTTAGTAAGTATTGGATAACATTTTGACAAAGTTCCAACATCTTGAATTTTCAGAAGGTAAAACACTCAGCTGTTGAGAAAGTGATATTTGCTCAAACTGATTATGTATTAAAAAATAGTAACCTTAGTTAACTTTATATCTAATGACTATGTTAACCTTAAACAAAGAAACAGGATTGTTAATGCACACGAGGAGTCCTCTATCTTATATTACAAGTCTGCTCCTTATAATAGTGAGTTTTGCCCTCTGATTATTTTACTGATATCAGTAAAAAATCTTATACTTTCTAACCATTATTGAAGATGTTTCAACTATGTCTCTTAAACTTATTAATATTTTCATAATGTATTTTAGAACATTGTTATTAGCGACATCCATATACATTTGTAAGGCTGGTGAGAGAAGGGCTGGCTCATGCCTGTAAACCCAGCACTGCGGAGGATGGCCTCGAACTTGTAATGATTTTGGGATTGCAGGTGTGCACCACTGTGCCTGGCTTAGCATTACACCAAAGTTGGATCATTTTGGTTTTAAAATGATGTAATTTTTGGTTATAGAAGCTTAATGTTTTTGTTCATTTTTGTGACAGAGTCTTGCTTGGTATTTCAGTTTACGTTGAATTGCCCATGTAGCCAGGCTAACTCAAGGCTCACATCACACCTCCGATTCAGAGCTGCAGACGTAGGCATGTGTGACCATGCCTGACTAGAGACTTCTTATGGCATATACTTAGGCTTTTTCTGGAATTTCATGTCTTATTCCTATAACTTACTCACAGAAAGAGTCAAATGTACCAAAGACATGATTCTACAACTTTCTTCTCTATTTAAGCCATGTATATGTTTGATATTTACTAAGAAAAAATTAAAAACTAGGTGAGACAACTAGTATTTTTTCAGAGCAACTCAAGTTTCTCAGAACTTTTTCCCTTTTAATAGTTTAGGAAAATAAATATCTTCAAGAACAGTGAACATACAGTGAATTTTAGTTTTATTTTTTACCCTGGCCACTGAGCTTAATCCTACAGTTAGGTTTTGAGAAGATGACACAGTCATGCTAAAGTTTTAAGCAATATTATATGGAGTAACTAGAAAATCAAGAGAAATTATTTTACCATAGCATTAAAGGATACTATAGTTTTTGACAATTTCAAGGAATATATGCATCAGAGTAAACTGATACAATAATTATAAATTATAAGATACACAGTGAACAAAACACCAATGAAACACTCAGGTCATGGAGAAGGAAGACCAAAACCAGAACTCAACTCAGCGAAAAGCAAACATCCCTAGAAAATAAAGAACAACATAAAAACTCTGATACAACAAGTTACTGCACCATTTAATGTAAAAGGAATTATTAAAAATAAATAAGGCTTCTATGAGTCAGTAAGAAGTGTAGCTCTCAAATAAGAGTTAGGAATCCCAGACTGGAGTCTTCTGAGTCGACTCTGCAGCAAGCTTGTAATGACATCCGTCAAATGTCCTTCTGCTGTCTGGGGTCTCCCGAACATGGTCCACTGGCTCAGGGCATGTGGGCTCTGCAGAGGCTATGTTAACATAACATAGATTATACCCCCAAAATATGTCATCTACTATATGATAGAGATTATATTGCTTATGCAATGGCATGAATTCACTTCTAAATCATTTAAAAAGTTTCAGACAAAGAGCTCTCAGGAAGCATACTCAAAAACACCTCTCAGCTACCAAGAGCTTTTCTTTCAGACTTTTACATCTTTTAAATCCATTTTCCTGAGACGTGCCTTCTCCAACTTCAGTTTTTCTTTATCAAAATATGGCATCACCCCTGGAGTTCTGGTAACACGAGAGCAGTGACATATGGCAATCAATGTATATTCCATCAACAGATGATAGATTTTTTTAAAATGTACACTGGTACTATGATTCATTAATTTAATTATTTCCATGATTCTGTTTGCAAACTGAATTGGAAAAGAAGTGAATCTAATTCAGTGGTTAGATTCCACGCTGAACTTATAGGGAAATTAGTTTCAGTTCTTGTCCAATTTAGTTTGCAGCTAGATTGTGGGGTCAAATTCCAGAAAAAAATGTCCCAACTCTCAGTCACAAAGAAAGATGATCAAGTCTTTTGTAGAAAAGTGGATGTATCTTCCTTGTACTCAAGGGCACTAAAAGTTTGAACCACTCAAGCCATTTGATGTAGAATAGCCTTATGCACTGTCTAAATTAAAGGAACATCAAAAATTGCTGACAATTTAATTTGTAAAAATTTATTTTGTTTTGTCAGGGTCTGTTGATATAGTTCAGGCTAGCCTTGAACTCTCTTTTGTAGCTCCTGTTTTCAACCTCCCAAATACAGACATTACAAGTGTGCACCACCACTCCATGCCATCTCAGCATGGAACAGTGGGGAATCAAACCCTGGTCCCAGAGTCTGCCTAAGTTGAAATTGTATTTTACAACTAAGAAATAATAGTAATAATAATACCTCCATCAAGTCAAGAATAATCTGTGACTGATAAAAAATTTCAGCATGACTTGCTGTTATAAGAGTGATTCTTAGTAATTCATCCCATAATTTGAGTACCCACTAACATGTTGTATAATTTTAATCCAAAACCCAAAATGAGATATGCATTGTTATATCTATCCAAATGAAGCTTAATTTCAAAAATGTTAAACCATGTTATTAAGTAGGATAAGCCACAAATGTTTAAAATTTAAGACATCATCTTCAATTTAGATTTCCTACTTCCAGGGCCTACTTTTTAAGGAATGAGTCACAAATTCTCTAACAATGTTCTCACTTCAGATATGTCTAGCTGCGTATTCACCAGGCATTTGCATTTCTATCTGGATTGATGACCTTACGTGTAGAAATCTTGCCCCTGAGATTCTTGTTTAATCATTGACTTCTAGGATTTGACCTATGACCACATTGATTTTTCATTTTATTAATTCCAATATTGTACAGTCACTGAGGAAATTTTATATTTTAGAAATCTCTGGTTGGGCCATACCTCCAAATAGCACTGTTCAGAAAATGTCAAAACATTTTGCTGTCAAATTGGTATTTGTTTATCCTGGATAAGACTCAATTCATTGCAGCATGGTAGCTTTACCAACATAATAAGACCAGAAAATAGTTTCACAGCATCTATCTTCCTAAATTTATACTGATCCAGAGGTATTAAGCACTTGTCTTGCACTTTGTAATTTCCCCGTCACTTCTAGACTAGCTACTAATTATCAGTCCATTCAGTGACTAAAGAAAGGTTAGGTGATGAATAGGGAATTATTTCACTCCCTAGTTAAAATTTCCCAAATAGAGCCCTGAATCATGAACTCATGTGTTACACAATATGTTCTTGGACATCTTTCATTCATACATTTTGTGATACATTTATAATATACGGAAAATGTGATATGTTTTTAAGTAACAAATAATAAAATGCTTTGGCTTTCATTCACCCTTTAAAGAATCATATGATTTTTTTCTTTGTCTATTTGGAAGGTTTTATGTATATACATAACATGTTTTGATGATTTATACCTTCCCATCGCCTCTACTGTCTTGCTAGCTTCTCTAGTTTTACATTAGGGGATATGTTTAATGTGCCTAACATATTTAACTTAGATCCACTCCTTCTATTCTTATTCCTTTGTGTGTGTGTGTGGAACTGGGGATGGAACTCAGGACCTTGCACTTGCCAGGCAGGCACTTGTGCCCCTGAGCTTTCTCCCCGGCCCCTATTCGTACTTTTAAATATCTTCCTAATTCTTGGAATTAATATTCTCATTCAGTTCTCAAAGAATTCCACGTGTTATATTTTGTGTTTAGAAATCTTATTCTATTTTGTTTTCAGAACCTGAGGTTGAACTCAGGCCCTTGCTCTTGCCAGGCAAGCACTTATTCTACTGAGCTATGTCTCCAGCCCCTCTGTTTTATTTTTTTATTCACCTATCTTTAATCATCTATTCATTCAATCCCACTTTAATATTCTGGTATCAGAAAAGAAGTAACTTCCTTTATATAAAATTGACAATTTGTTAATTAAGATGAAATACATTTCCCTCTGTCTTTCACATTTTATGAGATGGAAATTTGTGTTCTATTCTCTAATTTATCCTAAGCATTAAGTAGAACACTTAAGAAACCTCAATATTTTTATATGATTACTACTAGTTAGGAGAAATGTTTCTGTTGACTCAATAAACTGTCACAATCACATTTATTAAATCAAATTTGATATTATATTAAGTACATTTCTGCATAATAATATCTAAAGTAGCTTATTCTTACTCTTGCTAGAATAATACACTTACATTTACCTGCAATATTTAAAATAAAATAAATGACATATATCTTTCTTGGAAATCATATTATTCACTTTTCTCTCATTGCTGAGGCAAAATATACTGTGTCTAAAATTAAGGAAGAAAAGGCTTATTTATCTCATAGTTTGTGGAAGTTTAGAAAGCATGGGTTATGTGGTAGATGGGTAATAATTCATGATGGCTGTGATGCTTGAAGACACCTAAAACATTAAGACCAAAAGGAGGGAAGTAGGCCTCTTTCCCTTCCTTTTATGGTATGCAAACTACCCACCCTAGGATGGGCATAGAACTCACACTACTAGTCCCAGCTCTAGACAATGAACCATTCTCAAACTCTAGATTCAGCCTCCTCTGTAAAACTTGTCCCTTTGACCACATGAGGCTTTTGGGGTATATCTAAACAGATACCATATAGAAATTTAGTGGCTATTTCTTGATTTGCCCAACTGAGAAAACAATAAATTATATCTTCTAAGTTGCTTTATAAACTCTTTCAAGGAATATAAAGCTGTAAGAAAACAAGCCATTAGCAGATGAAAACAGAAAACATGAAGACATCTTTCATAGAAACTATTTTTGGCAGTAAAACTGGTTTATACAAAGTAAGGTTGTAAATAAAATTCCTGCTTCAGTATCTATCACAAAGACTCTCAAGTAAAATGGAAAATTGAGAAATAGATATTTAAAATATTGGTTAGAAAAAAGATGTGCAACTGTTAAAGTTTTTTTTTTTAAGTTTCATTATTACCATATTTCAGACAATTTCACATCCTCATTTCAACATGAAAAGTACTGATTCATGAATGTTGTACATTATTCAAGTGATAAAACAGGACATCTTTCTAGAACACTGCAAATCTAAATGAAAGATTTTAAGATCTAATGAAGAGAACTGAAAAGGGTATTGATAGTGTCCTGTCACAACTTTTTAACTCAGGAAAAAATTGGCAGATTAAACGGTCATCTTATTTTACCAATTCACAATATGTCTTAATCGATAATGACTTTAAAACTTACCAGAACTTGACACACATTGTGAATAGATGCGTATGTATCCTTTTGTCTTAATGGGAGCAACATGAGGAATTCAAGTGCCTCATACATTATACATTTTTCAAGCCAGAAATTAATTTAGCACTTCTATATAAAACAGATTTGTATAGCAAAGCATTGTGCCATTAATGAGCTTGCAACTTTCAATTCAATGTCATAAAACTTAAATTTAAAATAATATCATACAGACATAAATTTCTATTAGGTATCTACCGAATATGAGGATCACTTGAATTAGTTATTCCATCCTAGACCAGTGTAAATAAGATTGTAATTCTGAACATTGAAATTTGCAGAAAAAATATCAAATGAAAAAAAGTCTTTAGAAGAAGGAATGTTACAGGTGGATCCTTTGTACTTCAGCAATGACCAGATGTTGGGAGAGCACCGAACTATCCAAAGCAGGTTATACTTCCAGAAAAAAGGAAATGTTGCCGTTTTGAGCAGATAGAGCAGAGTCAATGGCTGTGATTTATGGAACAGCAGAGGAAAGCTGTGGCAGGAAACTCTATGAAAGGTGAGCACTTTTCTGATATTTGTCACCATTGATGGAAAACACTAAAAACAATGTGCATGCAAATACACATACATAAACAGAGATGTAGCCAGGGACAGAGACATTTTTATTACTGGAGGTCACCTATTTATCTCAGAGCATTGTTTACATTCTTTTCAGATTATGTAAGTTTACAGAAAGCTGCTTATGAATAAATGTATTCAGAGATTGATAAATAATGAAAAGGCTTAAGCACTTAAAAATGTATAGAAATTCTCTTAAGTCATAGCAACAATAAAACAATATCTACATTCTGGGTATTAAGCTAAATCTCAAAATTCATCTGAAATCCCAATGCATGTAGAAAGGGAGTGAATGGGGCTATAGCTGATTTTCTGTGCGGATATGGCATCCTGCTGGATGGGCTCATAATGAAAGGCATGACCTGGAAAGGTACTTTTTCCCTTCCATATCCCTGTCTTTACACTCTGCTTCCTAACTACCAGAAGACATACTACTTTCCTCTACCAGACCTCTTCATCCTGTACTCTCTTTGTGGAAGCCAGTATCCTGTGAATTAAATTTTCCACCATCATTGAGCTAAAATAACCTGTCTCATCCCTTAAATTGTGAATTTTAGTTACTCTGTCCTAGTGACAAAGACGTCTAAGATATTTTGTAAACACATAACAAAAAAATCTCCACAAACAAAAAGATTTAGTCAATAAATATTTCAGTTTTAATACAGATTTTATTTGTTGTATATATGAAATAAGAATATCTCAGAATAACGTAAAAGAAACTAATAGCTTTCAGTGTAGCGAGAGAAAAGAAAATAGAGGTCATAGTGCAGACAATGGTAAAAAGGCTCAATGGCCAAAACTAAAAATTCAGACAGAAATGGAGACATAGAAAAGTCAAAAGGAATGTGAAAAAGTGAAAACAGATTAAAACTAATAAAAAGGAGTACTTTCTTAAAGTGTATTGCAATCGTTTTTCATTCTTTAAAACCCATTTAGCTTTTCATAAAAAGTTTTTGTTTTGTTTTATTTATTTATTTATTTATTTATTTTGTATTTTAGGGAAGGTTCTACAGGGTGTTCAGGGTCTCACTACTAGATCAGACTCATAGTGGTCCACCTGTTTACAGCCTCACAAGAGCCTACGCCACCACGCCCAGTCTCAATTGCCATCTCAGTGCACCCTGGAGAACGGGGCTGGTACAGCAGGACAGGAGATTGAACCCTCAGCCCCTGCACTTGCTTGCAGATGCTTTAATCCACTTAGCTATTTGGCCAGCATTTTATATTTTTATAAAATGATCATTAAGTTTTTCTTCTCCTTATGTCTTCTAGACTCCATATATTCATGTATCATTTTCTTCCTGAAAAGATTTAAAAATTGTTGATAAAAGCTGGAGGTGTTAATCTGAGCAAGGCGGTGTTCTCCTGTAATCCAAGAACTAGGGAGGCTGAAAACAGGAGGATCACTATGAGTTTGAGGTGCGTAGTGAGACCCTGTATATACAGACGCACAAAACACCTGGATGTGTTTTTATTTTTGTTGTAGCAATTTATTTCCTTTATATTTAGTTGCTTAATAGTTGTAATAGTTATATATTTTCTATTTTTGTTTTGTCACAATCAAATCACTTCTATATTAGTGTAGATAATTATGTGATTTGTACTCGTAATATGCCCCCTAATCATTTTACCCAGATGTTTTATCACTTGCACAGAGAAAGTAACTGGGAACTCCTGCAACTATTATTTCCTGACTCTACACTGTCTCATACCAAGAAGGTCCATGAGTCTTATAGCTCTTCAATAAACTGAATCCTTAATCATGAAAATAGTCAAATGTTGGTTTTATGCAGCCATTCTCTATGTGAAGTCTATTTTTGTGACCTTACTATTGTAGTGCCAAAATTTTTATATACAGCAATGATTTTTTGTAAAAAGGTCCACAACATTTTATTTTCAATTGCTGTTAATATAAATGTTCTTATTGGATTAGGGAGATAGTTTGGTAGTCTAAGTGCCTGCCTGGGGAGTGCAAGAACATGGTTTTTATACCCAGTAGTACATGGAGTGCCAGCCCTGCAACCCTGGGTGCACAGTGCTGGCCCTAAACCGGGCACACCTGTAATCTTAGCACTGGGGTGGTTGCGATACAAAAATTACTATGAGGCTGAATTGTGTAGCAAGACTCTGTATCAAAAAATAAAATAAGTGTATATTTTAGAAATTTTCTTTATAATGCTATTCTTGGGTTACTTTTGTTTTTCCTTTCTGATGCGTCGATGTGTCTACATCTATCTCTGGAGAACTTTTCCTACTTATTTTTGCATTTTATCTAGAAGTACATTTTATGTAAGTCATATATTGTATGTATGTATAATGATTAATACATTAACAAATGATTAATAAATGTAAATGATTAACATAAAAAGTAGAACATTATAAATTCAACGAACTTAATACAATCCAGAAATTCTCTCCCACTCTTTCAGTTCATTTGTTTAATGTTTTATTCTTTTTTTTCCATTTTTTAAAAATTTATTTTAAAGAGTAAAATTAGCAGAAACAAAGATAGAATCAACAGTAACAAGTAAGAGTACATGTAGTACAGAATTTCAAAAGAAGAAAAATTTAACAGTGATTCCATTACATATTTTCATCATCAAATCAGTATAGATCAACAGATAGGTATGTAAGATTGATCAAACAACTAACATGAACACTTTCAATAAAGATTTTTTTAACTCTTCCAAATGCGTTTTGTATTTAAGTCTCTCTTCTAAAAAACATTATAGGAGTTGAGAATGCAGAAAGCACAATGTGTTGAGGTTGATTCCTGGTACCACTCAAATTTTATTTATTCATTTATTTCTTCTTTTGAGTCGTTACACTGTGCAAATGATACGATATTTGTATATGTAGGTCTGGTTTATTTTACTTATGAGTTTAGATTTACTTCTGCATCCTCTATTCCACTGATCCTGAGGTATATTTTCTTGACAATACCATGTTGATTTTATCACGGTAGCTCTGTAGTATAATTTGAGGTCAGGAATTGTGATACCTCCTGCCTTACCTTTGTTGCCCAGGATTGTCTTTGCAATTCTGGGTCTTTTTTGGTTCCAAATAAATTTTAGGAATAAGCTCTCCAGTTCTTTGAGGTATGTTGATGATACTTTGATAGGGATTGCATTAAATCTATATAAGAGTTTAGGTAGTATGGACATCTTCACAATGTTGGTTCTTCCTATCTAGGAGCAGGGAATATCTTTTCATTTTCTGAAATCCTCTAGGATTTTTTTTTCATAGTATTGCAGTTTTCAATGAAAAGCTCTTTTACTTCTTTAGTTAGGTTAATTCCTAAGTATTTCATTTTCTTCAGTGCTATTGTACAAGATATTGTTTCTCTAATTTCTCTCTCAATTTGTTATCTGGGCAGAGGAATGCCATTGAATTTGGGTACTGACTTTGTAACCTGCTATGCTACTGAATTTTTCTATTAATTCCAGTAGCTTGTTGGTGGAGGTCTTCCAAATAAATTATCATGTCATCTGAAAATAATGACAATTTAACTTCTTTACCTGTTTTTATTCCATTTATTCTCTCTCTTATCTAATGGCTGTAGCTAATGATTCCAGAACTATATAGAATAGGAGTTGTGATAGTGGACATCCTTGTCTTGTACCAGATTTGAGAGTAAAAGGCTTCAGTTTTTCCCCATATAGAATTATGTTAGCTGTTGGATTATCTTAGATGACCTTTATCAGATTGAGTTAGAGGACTCCTATTCCAATTACCTGTAGGACTTTGAAGATGAATGAATGTTGGACTTTGTAAAAAGCCTTTTCTGCATCAATTGAGATGATCATGTGATTTTTGACTTTGGCTCTATTGATATAGTATATCACATTTATAGATTTGCATATATTGAACCATCCTTGCATCCCTGGGATGAATCTTACCTGGTCATGGTGTGTAATCTTCTTTGTAATTTGTTGTATTGTAGTTGTGAGTATTTGGAGGATTTTTGCATCAATGTTCATGAGAGAAATTGGCCTGTAGTTCTCTTTTTTAGTTGTGTCTCTCTGGTTTTGGTATCAGTGTAATACTTCCTTCTAGGAATGATTTTGGAAGGATTGCTTCCTTTTCAACTTCCTTGAAGAGTTTGAGAAGTATTGGGCTTATGTCTGCTGTAAATTTCTTGTAGAATTCAGTGGTGAATCCATCAGCTCCTGTACTTTTCTTTGTCGGTAGGCTTTTTATTACATTTTGTGTTTCATTGGCTGTTATTCAATTGTTGAGAGTTATACCTTCTTGATTCAGTTTTGATAATTTATACTTTTCTAAGAATCTGTCTGTTTCTTCTGTGTCTTGAATTCTGTGAGAGTAATGATTCTCAAAATATCTATTTATGATCGTCTGAACCTCTGTTGGGTTTGTAGTAATTTCACCCTTCCTGTTCCTTATTGCTTGAATTTGTGTCCTTTCTTTCCTGTTTTTGATGAGGTTAGTTAGGGGCTTATCAATTTTATTTAATTTTTCAAAGGACCAGCTTTTGATTCATTCATTCTTCATATTGTTTTCTTTGTCTCAATTGAATTGATTTCTGTTCTTATCTTTAAAATTTCCTCTCGTCTCTGGGCTTTGGATTTCATTTGCTTTTCCTTTTCTAGTCGGTTTAGGAGCTTCATCAGAGTATCTATTTGTTCCCATTATGTCTTCTTAATCTGTGAGTTCAGGGCTATAAATTTCCCTCTAAGATGTACTTTCATTGCATCCCATAAATTCTGGCAAGTTGTGTTTGAATTTTCATTAAATTGTAGATATTGTTTAATTTCTTGTTTAACTTCACCACCAACCCACTGGTTGCTGAGAAGCATGTTCTTTAATTTCCATATATTTCTGGAGTTCTTATGGTTTCTTTTGACATTTGTTTCTAATTTCATGGCACTGTGTTCAGATAGGATACATGGAATAATTTCTGTTTTCTTGCATATACTTAAGCATGACCTATGGATTAATATGTGTTCTATTTTAGAAAATGTCCCATGTGCACCTGAAAAAAATGTGTATTGTGAAATGTTTGGGTGAAAACTCTGTGTATGTCCACTAAGTCCAATTGTTCCAGGTTCCAGTTCAGGTCTGCTACTTCTTTGCTAACTTTTTGTCTACTTGACCTATTTTTGGGGATAAAAGGATGTTAAGGTCTCCTGTTAAGATTGTGGTAATGGATATGAGATTTTACATGTCTACTAAGATTTGTCTTATGTAACTTGGTGCTCCCATGTTGGGTGCATACATATTTATGAATGTTACCTCTTTGTCTTGGATTTTTCCCCTAACTAGTATGTAGTTGCCTTCTTTATTTCATTTGACGAAACTTGGTTTGAAGTTTAGAGTGTCTGCAAACAAGATTGCTACCTTTGCTTTTTTCTGAGGTGCTGAAGCATGTAATATTGTTTTCCACCCTTTAACTTTTAGCCTATGAGTTTCTTTGTGAGTTAAATGTGTTTCTTATGTACAGCATATGGTTGTATTTGCTTCATTATCCACTCTGCCAGTCTATACCTTTTAATTGGAGAGCTGAGTCCACTTATATTGATTATTATAATTGAAATGTATTGACTTATTATTGACATGAGTTTTAATTACTACTATTTACCTCTTTTTCTTCTGTTTTTAATTGGTTGCCCTATTTGGCGGGTTATTTCTATTCTCACGTGAGTTCTGGTCATTTTGGTCTCTCTCTAAAATTTTTTTAGTATACCTTGTAGAGTTGGCTTTGATGTCATGAAATTCTTTAGTTGTTCCTTACCATGGAAGTATTTCACTGATCTCTCATACTTGAAGGAGAAGTTTGCAGAGTATAGCATTCTGGGCTAGAATTTGTTTTCATGGAAAACTTGAAGCACTCTGCTCCACGCTCTTCTTGACTTCAAAGTTTGTGAAAAGAAATCTGCCATTATTCTGATGGGTTTTCCTTTAAATGTAATCTATTTCTTTTCTCTAGCAGCTTTTAGTATTTTATTCCTTTGCTGGATTTCTGGGATCTTGACTAATATATGTCTGGGTGTGCTTTTAGATGCATTGATGTTATTTGGCATTCTATATGCTTCAGTTCGCTGAGTGTTCAATTGTTTTCTCAAATTTGGGAAGTTTTCTGCTATTACTTCTGCCAGTATTCTTTTTATATCATTTGTGTTAACTCCTTCTTTCTCATTGATTCCTATTAAACTCATATTGTTTATTTTTGCATCATCTTGCATATGTTGAAATACTTTCTCCTGCATCCTGTTTTTTTAAAATTATTTTTTAATTATTTTAATTTGTTTATTATGTTTTCAAGCGTAAAAACAGCAGAACAAAAACAGAAAAAAAAAAAAAACCAGTGACAAGGGTACATATACTACATAAGTTCAAGACAAGAAAAATTTAACAATGGTTGCATTACCTATTTTCATCATCAAGTCAGTATCGATCAACAGACGTATATATGTAAGACTGATCAAACAGTTAAACACTAACACTTTCAATAAACATTAGTTTATTTTAACTCTTCCAGTTGGATTTTGAATTTAAGTCACTCTTCTAAAAAAAAATATAGGGGTTCAGACTGCAGAAAACGCAAGGTTCTGAGATTGATTCCTGGTGCCACCCAAAATTTATTAATTTATTTCTTCTTTTGGGTCCTTAAACTAGGGAGACTATACGATATTTGCATATGTAGGTCTGGCTTATTTCACTAATGGGTATACATTCAAGATACATCCATTTGTATATGAAGTCCTCTAGTTTATCATTCCTTATAGCTGAATAGTGTTCTATTTTGTGAAAATACCATATCTTTTTCAACCAATCTTCAGATGATGGGAATTTTGGTTGGTTCCAGGATTTAGCTATCAGAAATTGTGCTGCTATAAACATAGGTGCACAGATATCACTATGATATGATGTTTTCAGTTTTTCTGGAAAAATTCCCAGTAGGGGGATAATGAATTGAATGTGATTTCCAGCTCTAGTTTTTTTAAGGAGTCTTCACACTGCTTCCCATAATGGTTGCACCAGTCTGCATTCCCACCAACAGTGGAGAAGTGTTCTTTTTTCCGCACAGCCTCTCCAACATTTATTGTTGGTTGACTTCTTGATGGTAGCCATTCTTTCTGGGGTGAGATGGTATCTAAGTGTTGTTTTGATTTGCACTTCGCGAATGGATAGTTATGTGGAGCATTTCTTCATGTGTTTATAGGCTTGTTGAATTTCTTTCTCTGAGAAGTGTGTGTTCATCTCAGATGCCCATTTCTGGATTCGATCTTTGAATTTTGAGGTTTTTAGTTCTTTATAAATTCTAGATAGAAGACTTTTGTCTGAATATTTATTAGTTAAAAATTTTTTTGAAATTTGTGGGTTGTATTTTCACTCTGTTGGTAATTTCTTTTGACATGAAAAAACTTTTCAGCTGGAGGAGGTCCCATTTGTTGATTATTTCACATGTTAAACGTGCTTTTTGGTTCTTGGATATGAGATTTTTTCATGTCCATTAAAGTTTGTCTTATAATACTCGGTGCTCCCATGTTCAGTGCATACATATTTACGAATATTACCTCTTCGCCTTGAATTTTTCCCCTAACCAGTATGTAGTAGTGTTCTTTATTTTGTTTGACCAAGTTTGGTTTGAAGTTTAGAGTGTCTGCAAACAAGATTGCTACTCTTGCTTTTTTCTGAGGTGCTGGAGCATGTAGTATTGTTTTCCACCCTTTATCTTTTAGCCTACGTATTTCTTCATGAGTTAAGTGTGTTTCATGTATACAGCATATGGTCGGATTTTGCTACCTTATCCACTCTGCCAGTCTATATCTTTTAATTGGAGAATTGAGACCATTTACATTAATGGTTATAATTGAAATGTATTGACTTATTATTGGCATATGTTTTACTTACTACTCTTTACCTCTTTTTCTCCTGTGTTTAATTGATTGCCCTATTTGGTGGGTTCTGTCTGTTCTCATTTGTTGAGTTTGGGTCATTTTGGTCTCTGCCTAAATTTTTTTTAAATATACCTTGTAGGGTTGGCTTTGATGTCAGGAAATTCTTTAGTTGTTCCTTATGATGGAAATATTTCATTTCTCCATCAATTTTGAAGGAGAGTTTTGCTGGATATAGAAGTCTGGGCTGGAATTTGTTTTCATGGAGGAATTGAAGCACCCTGCTCCATGCTCTTCTTGACTTCATGGTTTGTGAAGAGAAATCCTCTGCTATTCTGGTGGATTTTTCTTTAAATGTGATGTTTCTTTTCTCTAGCAGCTTTTAGTGTATTATTCTTTTGCTGGATTTCTGAGATCTTGACTATTATATGTCTGGATGTGTTTTTAGTTGGGTTGAAGTTATTTGGAGTTCTATATGCTTCAGTTAACTCAATGACCAATTGTTTTCTCAAATTTGGGAAATTTTCTGCCATTACTTCTGCCAATATTCTTTTTATAGCATTTGTGTCAACTTCTTTCTCGTTGATTCCTATTAATCTCATTTTTGCATCATCTTGCAGATGTTGAATTATTTTTTCCTGCCTCCTGGTTGTTTTTAAGAGATCCTTTCTTACCTTTTCACTAGCTGCAATGGTGTCTTCAAGATCTGAGATTCTATCTTCACTTTGGTTCATACGGTTTTTCAAGCTTGTAATTGAGATTTTATTTTCTTATATATGTTTTTTGAACCCTTTCATGTGATCTATTTCTTTCCTATATTGCTCATTCAGGGAATCCATCATTTTTCTATTGTCCTCTAATTTTTTTTTATCAATATCTTCTTTAGTAGTACTAAAGTATCTCATTATAGCTATCCTCTTCCTCTCTAGTTCATTGATTATTTCTGCTCTGTTCTCTTCCCTATCTTTCTGTAGTTGTTCCTCTAGTTTAGATGCTATTAATTTAGACATGTCTTTTTTTTTACTTTAGTGGTTGTTTCTGCCGTGGTTTCCTCTATACATTTCTGCAGTTGTTTTTTCACTTCAGAATCTATTAGCTCTTGCATTTCTTTTTATTTTAGTTGATGTGTTATCTCTGATATGAGTTGCTCTATATGATACTGCACTTGTCTGTTTATCTTAGAAGCTATGGATTCAGAGATTTCATGTGCATGATTCCCACTTTCTTGTATGGTAGCATCTCCTGTATCTATTACAGGTGGGTTCAGGACCTGAGATTGCATTTTGCTCCTTGTCTGTATCATTGTGTATAGCAGTGACTTTTGTTGCAGGACCGCGTGCCCATGGGTTAGTGGTTCAGCCTGGGCTGCTGGGTCAGCTGAGATGCTTTTAACCCTGGTGAAGGAGGTTTCACTCACCTGGGGGGCCTCGCTGGTGGATAGGCTAAGCTTGCTTTGAGCTGGAGGTCTGACTCAGGTGGTGGGCCTGATGCTGGATAGGCTATGTTTGTATCTGGCTTAAGGTCTGAGTCACATGTTGGGCTCAGCTGCTGGACTGGTTGCTCTCACAATAAGCCAGAGGAGCTCTGAAATGGCAGGGCATGTGGGCTGGAGACGTCTGTCAGGCCTCATCCTGGTTTTTTAAGATGTTCTTTCTTACCTTTTCACTAGGTGCAACTGTTTCTTCAAGTTCTGAGATTCTAGGTTTATTTTGGTTCATATGTTTTTGCCAGTTTGTGATTGAGATTTTATTTTCTTGTATATCTCTTTGAAACTGTTTCATGCAATCTATTTCTTTCCTATATTGTTCAATCAGGGAATCTACCATTTTTCTATTCTCCTCTAATTTTTTATCAATGTCTTTAGTAGTATTGAAGTTTCTCATTATAGTTATCCTTCCTCTGTTTACTTCAAAGATTATTTCTACTCTGTTCTCCTCTGTACCTTTCTGTAGTTGTTTCCCTACTTTAGATGCTGTTAATTTAGAGAGGTGTTTTTTTAACTTCAGAGGTTGTTTCTGCCCTAGTTTCCTCTATTCGTTTCTGCAGCTGTTTTTCCACTTCAGTGTCTATTAATTTATGCATTTTTTTTCTTACTTCACATGCTATCTCCGATCTGAGGTGCTCTATATGTTCCTACACTTGTCTGTCTACCTGAGAAGCTATCGGTTCAGAGATTTCATCTGCATGATTCCCATTTTCTTGTAAGGTAGTGTCTCCTGTATCTGTTACAGGTTGGCTTGGGACCTGAGATTGCATTTTGTTCCTTGTCTGTATCATTCTGTATAGTGGTGATCTTTGGCTCAGGGCTGCATGCCCATGGGTTAGTCATTCAGTCTAGGCTGCTGGGTCGGATGTGCTTGTAGGTTGGGGGAGAGAAGTTTCTCTCTCCTTGTGGATTTCGCTGCTGGGTAGGCTAAGCTTGTGTCGGACCGGAGGTCTGACTGACATGGTAGGCCTGATGCTGGATAGTCTGGACTTGTGGTGGGCTGGAGGAGGTTTGACGTGATGGGTCTGATGCTGGATAGGCTGCACTTATGGTTGGCAGGAGGAGATCTCACGTGGGCCAGAGGAAGTTTCAGGTGGCTGGCAGTCTTAGGTGGGCTGAAGGTCTCAGGCAGGCTGGAGGAGGTCTCAGGCAGGTTGGAGGCCTCATGTGGTTTGGAGGAAGTCTCAGGTGGCGGGCTGGAGGTCTCAGTTGGGCCTAAGGAGGTCTGATGACTCAGGCCGAAGGTCTCAGGTGGGCTAGAGGTCTCACGTGGGCCAGAGGTCATCTGAGGCCTTTATTTATTTATTTATCTCCTTCTTCTTCTTCTTCTTCTTCTTCTTCTTCTTCTTC
>PVJA010034285.1:0-16583 GCA_004027025.1 Myocastor coypus | reverse complement strand
CTCATGACCTTGCACTTGCCAGGCAGGCACTTGTGCCACAGAGCTATCTCCCCAGCCCTAAAGCCCACTTTTTAATATAGTTTTTTTTCCAAAGAAAAAGCTGGTACTGTAGTTGGTTGAATTTGTGCATGTGGAACTTGGCTATGTAGAGAACTGAGTGTAATTTTTTTTTTTTTTTTTTCCTGAGACAGCATCTTTCTGTGTAGTTGAGGATGGCCTTGACTTCCTGGTGTAACCAGGCTAGCCTTGAACTTGTGACACTTTTTCTGCTTCAGCTCCCTGCCTCAGCTCCCAGAGTGCTGGGATTATACACATGCACCATACTTAGCTGTAAATTTTTTAAAAAATCACTTTCCTGTTTGTGAAAGTTTAGGTTATATGTAACATTTTACAACAGCATAAATTTCTACTTTGTGAACATTGTAGAACTACTGTGAAGATTTGGATAGGTTTATTTCCTTGGTGTTTATTCATTTATCTAATTTTTTAAATATTATGGTCGGCTTAGCCTGCCGTGGGGGTGGGGCTGGCACAGCATGTGGTGCAGGTGATCCAACTTTGGTCCCTGCAGTTGCCTAAGCTTTCTTAAGCAGGTGCTTTAGACTGCTGAGCTATCTTGCCGGCCCCATCCTTGGTGTTTCTATACAGCAAAGGTAAGTGTTATTTTTCTGTAAAAACCAAACAGTATCTTATTCTTTGCAGATCATAAAGTCTCTGTTATAATTAGTCAACACTGCCATTTAGTGAGAAAACAATCATAGGTATTACTATTACTAGGTACTAACCATCTGCTTAGGCAAGCTCAGGGACTAGTGTTTGATCCCTGGTTCCTCATGCTGTGCAAGCCAGCCATGGAGACCAGGCATACTGACACATACCTGACTGTAATCCCAACACTGGGGAGGCTGAAAACAGGAAGATCACTATGAATTGCTGCATAGTGAGACCCTGTATCAAATATATTAAAAACAAAGAAAAGTACAGCTATGTTCCAGTAAAATCCTGTGCACTTAAATTAATAATTTTCTTGTTCTGTAAAACCTTTCTTGAGGTTTTTTTTCCTTTCAGTTATTAAAAATGTAAAAATAATGGTGGCCCATGTCTGTAATCGTAGCATTCTAGGCTGAGACTGGAGGATTGCCAAGAATTTGAGGCTAGCCTGGACTACAAAGTGAGTTCCAATGAAACTGTCTCAAAAAGACCAAAAACAAAGCAAACCACCACCACAAGAAAAAACCCAGACACCATGCCAGATTTAGCCAGTTCATAGTTTACTGACACCTAACCAAGAGTGTTCTTTAAGCAGAGGGCTGAATAATTGGATCTTAGACATGTATGACTTCGCTTTCATGCTAGGTATTGGCAGATTAATCTCCAAAATGGTTTCCATAGCATTTGTTAAGTTTTCCTGTTTCTGTAGGTCATCACCCTCTTAGTGCTGATATTTTAATTTTTACCATTCTGGTTTGATTATCAGATACTGATTTGAGCTTGAATATCTTTATTGTATTTAGAAAACATCATCCAACATTGAAAAGTATCAACAGCTAACTTAATGTTAAACTTTATTTTGTGTGGTTATGATTGTGATGGATTATAGATTTGGGCATGGAATTGCATCTTTGGTTGAATTTTAGATTGAACATTTCTTAATGAGTTACTTTGCAGTTGTAAAGAATGGAATGGTTTTACAAACAATTAATAGTCATTTTTTCCTTATTGGCTTGTATAGGGATATGTAGTTATCATATAATTTAAGAAATATTTTGGTTTTATTGTCCTCCAGGTTATAATTTTTGTTTGACTGTTTTTGTTATTTAGTTTTTGTGTCAGCAGGGGAGTAGCAATCAGCATAGGCTGGAAGAACAGAATTTGAAAACATGATTGTAGTTTGCATAATCCTTACCATTTTAAAAAATTTATAATCTTTGAAATAATTTCACTTCATAAGACTACTACAAAGACTTCTCATGTACTCATTTCTTCCAATGTGAATATTTAAAACTGCTGTATCATATTCTCTTTTAGATATTTATTTAATTATTTATTTACCTCATTAATTCATTATTTCTAAGGAACTGCATGTTCTCTTAAGTTAGTGGTTCTCAACCTTTCTAATGCCATGACCCCACAATACAGTTCCTCATGTTGAGGTGACCCCAAACCAAAAAATAATTTTGGTGGCTACTTCAAAACTGTAACTTTGCTACAGTTATGATTTGGAATGTAAATACCTGATACGCATTATGTATTCTCATTGCTACAAATCAAACATAATTTAAACGTAGTGATTAATCACAAAAACAATATTTAATTATATGTTGAGAAATACTTATTACTAATTCCAGTAAATAACATTTCACCATGGCATAGCATGGGTTTAAATATGTATTTTCCTATGGCTTTAGGCGACCCCTGTATTTTGGTCATTCGACCCCCGCCGGGGTCGCAACCCACAAGTTGAGAAACGCTGTCTTAAATAATTTGATGCCAGGCAGTTGTGGCCTATCCAATTTAGCAAGAATCTGTTCCAAAAGATTTATAAAAAGGGATGAGGATGTAGCTCAATGGGAAGGCCCTGGATTCAATCCTTATACTATGAAATGGAACAAATACCAGAATGAGGCCTGCAAAATCAGAAAACCAACACTTAATAATACTGTAAAATTAATGTACAATTTTTTTTCTCAGCCTTTACTGCTTGACTTAAAAATGCTTCACAGAAAAAGAAAAAACAAAGCTCTAGTTCAGGTTTCAGTGCAAAATCATTGTATTTCACTTCTTTACTTCTGTCATCTCTGTTTGTAAAGAGATGGCTTCTCAGTTTTTGTCTTTCTTGTTCCTGCCACTGTATAAACAAAATGAGCTCCTTATCTTATAGTTCAGGTGTAGCTCAGTTTCAGTTTATCTGGTGTTCCTTCATGATTAGATTCATGTTATTAGAATTTTTGTAGTATTGAATGCCACAAGAAATCCTTCCCCAGGGGGGTTACCTTTATGTCATATCTAGAGGCCCATAATGCCAGCTTGTCCTAGTACTGGTCAATCAGAAATATCCCATCCTTAGTTAAGGTATTGTTTGCCAGATTTCTTCATCTCAAGTTGTCTTTTTGTTTGTAATTAATCAATACTATTTTGAGAGCTACTTGGAAACAAGTATGCTTCCTGGTATTTTTATTGTTGTTGACATTGCTGTTATTTTTGTGGTGCTGGGGAAGGAAGTCAAAAGCCTCTCACATGCTTGTGCCCTGTTGTTGAGATACTCTTCCCTCCTTCTGTCCATCTTTCTTTCCACTCATCCAGTCCATCTATCTATCTGAGACAGGGTCTGGCTAAATTGCCTGGGCTAGAGTGGTCTTGAATTTTTGATTTCCTTATGAATTTTTGATCTTTCTGCCTCAGACTCCTGAGTAACTGGAATAACAAACCTGCACCATCACATTTGGCTGATACTGTACCAAATTTTACCCGTTAGCTTTATTTATTTATTTATTTATTTATTTTTCTTGTTTCAGAACCTTTATTTGTTTATTCACTCATTTTTGTGGCTGGCTCAGCCTGCCCTGAGGGCTGGCGCAGCATGTGGTGCCGGGGATCGAACTGCGGTCCCTGAAACTGCTCATGCTTTCCCAAGCAGGCACTTTAGACCGCTGAGCCATCCTGCCGGGCCCCTACCCGTTAGCTTTAACATCCATTGATGATTCATGAGAGTTAGTTATTACTATAATCATTCCCAAACAATGAGTTTTCAAGTACATTTTTCTTTGCACATGGATTACTTCACTTTTTTCTAATACCTGATTTTCATTAGGTACAGCTATTGTAGCCAGTAATTGTGCCTTTCTGGAATTTATTCTCCTTGCTAGTTTTTCTTCAGCCTTTTTAGACATTTTATACTTTATTTGACTGCATCAAGTAGCACCTTTGCGGCATAGTTGAACAGACTTACTATAGCTTATTACAGGGGGATAATGGATAATTAAAATGTTTGCTGAAGATTTTTGTAGTTCAGTGTTTTGTACCCAGTTTAAGAGTTTTTGATCTGTTGTGAATGATTATTGTTTATCATGCCAAGTGTTAATTTTTGCTTTTTGGAATGAACCCTACTGAATTCTAATGTATTTTTTGTTTATCACCAGATTTAACTTGCTAATATTTTATTTAAGGTTTTCTATTCTGTTCTCATATGAAATCACTCAGTATAATAATTTTCTTGATTGCCGTTGTCTGGTTTGGGATTAAGTATTCAAACTTCAAAAAAAAAAGAACTTTGAAGTTTTTAAAATTTTCTGGAAAAATTTAGATAAAGTTGGTACTATTTTCTTAGAAGTTTTGGGGGAAAATAATGGCAAAGGTTTTGAGCCTGAGCTTACCTGTCTGGGAAAATTTGTAGTAATGAACTCAGTTTCCTTTACCAACATACTAATGTTATAATCTTTTACTTCTTGTTTTAGTACAGTAATTCGTGTTCTCAGAGGTAATTGGTTTTTCGTCTTTGGTGATCTGAATCAGTTGCTATCAATTTTCACCTTTTGTTACTTCTGGTACAGGCCTTATATACTAGTATTTCTTCTTGGGAATCTTTATGTTCTTAATTAGGTTTCTACTTTTCCCTCCTGTTAATTGTCATTTTAGTGGCAAGTATGGAGAAGTGTGTTAGTTGGGTCAGTGCTTGGTTATAAATTGTTTGCCTGGCCTGCTCAGATCGTGGGTTCCTCCCATAGTTCTGCAGGAAAAAAAAGTACAATGTGTATGTATTAAGTGGAATCTTTGTTTGTTTGTTTATATTTTGGCCTACTCAGCCTGCCCTGTGAGTGTGGGGCTGGCGCAGCATGTGGTTCCAGGGATTGAACTGCAGTCCGTGTGGTTGCCTAAGCTTGGCTAAGCAGGCACTTTAGACCACTGAGCTATCTTGCTGGCCCTAACTTTTCTTTTTCTAACCCCTCTTAATTTTATTAATAGAATATAATAGAAACAATTTGCTACTCATAGTTAGCAAATTGTTCATAGAGTCTATGAACTCTTCTAGTTCATAGACCATGAACTAGAGTAGTATGCTCAGTTGTGTTATACTCAGACTTTTGTGTTTTATTTTACAGTGAGACAGGATCTCACTAAATTCTTAATGCAGCAGTTTCCTGCCTCAGCCTGTGGAGCAGCTATGATAGAAGTGTGTACCACTGTACATCTTCAAAAACTTAAGTTACCCTAAACTTATGTTACAAAAATTTATTATTTTTTTCCAATTTATTCTTCTTTCATTAGAATTACCATTTTTGCTCGGCATGGTGACACGTATCTGTAAACTTCTAATATTCAGGAAGCTGAGGCATGAGGATTACAACAAATTTGAGGCCAGCCTGGCTATATAGTGAGTCGAAGACCCAACTGAAGTACATGTAAGATGGGGAGGGAGCAAAAAAATGGTCATTTCTATGAAATTACTTTTCTGCTTACTTGTAGGATCTAAGATGTTGTTGACTAAGACATTGCATGGTCATGTTTGTTGGAATTCTGTGTGTGAACTGTTACTTTCATGTGTAAGTGTAAGGTCACCTTTTTGTGACTTTTGAAACAGGTTTACTTTATATTCAGGGTTTGAAAACTTTTTATTTTGGAATGCCTTTAAATTCATAGAGAAGTTCCAAAGATAATATCGAGAACTAGTTTCTATATATCTTTCTTCCTTCTGACAAGTGTTGTCACTGTGTGTGTGACACTGTTAGTGGGGAATAGTAGGAACTAAATCCAGGGCCTTCACACTGAGCTACATTTCTGGTTCTCCCACACATAGTTGCTTGTTCTGTTCTATCTTTTTGAGACAGGGTTTCACTATGCAATTCAGGCTGGTCTTGAGCTCAGTTTGTAGCCCAGGCTGGCCTAGAAGTTGCAGAGATTCTCCTACCTTAGCCTCTCGAATGCCAGGATTACTGGGATGCACTACCCCACCTGGCACTTGATTATTTTTTGAAACAGGGCTTCACGAAGTTGTCCAGCTGGACTTAAACTTGAAATCCTCTTGTCTCAGCCTCTGAATGTGCTTAAATTGGAAGTGTCAAGTACCATACCCAGCTGCCGTTTGTATATTTGTTAAAACTCAGAAATTTAGCATTATTATACCACTATTAACTACCAATTTTAATTTTTCCAGTTACTCCATTAGTGATCTCTTAAGTTCATTCCAGAGTGAAATTCAGGACTTTGGATTGCCTTTCATTTTTATTTTTGTTTGGTTTATTCTGATCTTTGACAATTCCTTAATCTTTATGTGTTTTTCATTGCCTTGTTGAAGAGTACTAGTCAGATATTTTATTTTATTTTATTCTATTTATTTATTTATTTATTTTTGCGGGACTGGGGTTCAAACTTAGGACCTTGCGCTTGCCAGGCAGGCACTTGTGCCACGGAGCTATCTTCCTAGCCCCATGGTCAGATATTTTGTGGCCCAAATTTGGCTTTGTCTAATTTTTTTGGCTGTTTTTGTTATTGGCTAAACTGATACTGTGAGCTCTAGAGAAAATAAAAAAGAAATACTACTTTAATTATGCTATATTAAATGAATGAATAAAACATATCTTCATTGATGCTAATCTTGATCACTTGGCTGAGATAGTATTTGTTGGAATTTTTTTCTCCCTTTTCTGTAATCTATTTTTAAGTGAGTTATCAAGGCCAGAGCATACTGAAGGGAGATTTAATAACTTCTGTCTCTTATAGGAACAATAATGTACATATATTATTTCAAAGTTTTCTGTAAGCAAGATGTATCTCTTATCCCTATTTTATTTGGTGGTTATAATCCAGTACTTGATATTATTTGTTTTATATATTCCTAAACTTGTTCCAACTTTGCTTAACCTTTCAGAGTTTTTTTTTTTTTTTTTTTTTTTTTTTTTCTGCATACAACGCCCTCACTCCTGGCTTCATCTTTTGGTTTTCTCATCTCTGTCCTCATAGTCACCCCACCCGCCAGCACCTAGTCCTTATAGTAGAAGGGTATGTAAAATCCAAGACTGGATTCTGAGTATGCTCATTGATGCTGAGTGTCACTGCTTTTGGTCCCTCTTAGAACATAGAGTACTAGTTGTATTTCCCTTTGTATATGTATTTAGTAAACATGGGCTCATACTGGCATCTCTGACTCAAGTCTAGCATCATAGCACTCATTTTAGGTTCCTCTTGCTGATGTGTAACTTTATGACAGGGAAAACATCTTGTTTCTGTTATCTACTATTCTCTTCAACTTAAATATATATGTAAAGAAGTTTTAAATTTGTTAATAAATTGTTTCCTCCTAGTTGAGATTTCTGATTGTAGACCTGTATTCTTTTCTCTTTGCTTGAAGCTTGCATTAATGTTTTACGTATTTTTAGAAAGGATTTATGCTTGCTTACGTTACTCACTTTGAAGCATTTCTCCTTTAAAAGTTTTTTAAACTGATGAAATACACGTAACAAAATAACTCAATCTCACTCCTCCCTCTTGCCCCTGATGACCTGTATTTTATGTTCTGTCTCTATGAATTTGCCTGTTCTGAGAACCTCATATGAGTTGAATTACACACTATTTATCCTTTGCTCATTTTGCCGAGTATGGTATTTTCAGGGCTCATCCATTGCATAGTATGTATCTGAATTTCATTCCTTTAAGAACTGGATAATGTTGGGGTGTGTGTTTTATTTATGCATTCACCTGAATCATGTTTGACATTCTGTGAAACAACAAGCCTTTTTCAATTTTTCGTAGTGGTTGCACTTCTTTACATTCTTACCAGAAATGCATAAGAGTTCCAGTTTTTCCTCATCCTAGCTGAAACTGTGTCCCATTTAAACAAAAAAGAGGCCATCTTCATGGTTTTGATTCACATTATCCTGCTAGCTAATAATGCTGAGCATGTTTTCATCAGATGGTTTTGATTTTTTTTTTTTTTTATTATACAGTTACTTTAAAAGCCAGAATGGTGGGTTTGGCATTGCATACCTATAATTGTAGCACTTGGAGGCTGAGGCAGGAGGGTCCTCCCCTCTGAATTTGATGCCAGCCTAGGCTACAAAATGAGTTCAAAGATAGCCTGAACTATATAATGAGACCTTGATTTAAAAAGAAAAAGGAGCTATAACATTTGCTTGGCTAGTCATTGAAATTCTGAACATGTCCTAGGTACTGTAATAGTTGCCCTCATGGGCTTAGGAGGTATTCTTTGATGAAATCTTTACTTACTCTGTGGCATATGAGTTCTAGATGCTTCATTTGAATAGTCCTGAAGATTATTTGATCTTTTAGCGGCTATCCCAGTATACTTTCTCTTGTACTTGATAAGGTAATCACATTTGCTGTAGGGCAACTTCTGAAAGTGGCAGGTCTTAAATCCTACGGCAGTGGTACATTGTGGGTATTTTCTTACAATGCTTTACAAACAGTAACGTTCCCTTCATCACCTTGTTTCAGCATCTGAGACCAACGATAAGGCTATGTTAATGGTGGGCTTTTCTGTGCTATGTAGGTTGTGAAAATTCTGACCTTAGTTCTTAATACGTGTGGGCTTATGATTGAGAATTCTTGTCCTGGTCCAGTTAGGCTGCTATAACAAAGTGCCAACTACTGGGCACCCTTTAAACAATACATTTCTCATGGTTCTGGAGGCTGAGAAGTCAGATGAAAGTTTCTAGATTCAGAATTGGCTGAGGTTGCACTTTGTTATAGTAGCATATTCTGACATCTTTCAGTGGTGGAAGGTAAAATCCACTTCTATAATGTCTCTTTATAGGGAGGGGCATTGATCCTATCCACAAGGACTCTGGTATCTCCCAAAGACTACCCTCTAAATACCATCACTTTAGAGGTTGGGATTTCAACATCGGAATTTTGAAGGGACACAAATATTAAGATTGTAGCACTACCTTGAGATAGACACATTTTGTCTTCAGTTGAACTCAGAAACCCAGAGTCAAAGAAAAACATTAGTTTTTTCTTTAGTCTGTATTGTCTTTTCTTTAGTGAGATTCCTCTGAAGCTCTGGTTCACCTAGTCAGGATGCTGCCCTTTGGGTCCTCTGATGTTCAGCCTGACTACTCTCATGACTGAACTTACAGGTTCAGGAGGTAGGGTAGCAGGGTTTTGTCATGTAACTCCAAGGCAAGTGCCAGCTTTGAAATGTCACTTGGCTCATTGTTGAGTTTCTCGCTTTGTGACTTACTGACAGCTGGTGGGGAGTGGGTAAGCTTAGGAAATAATTTTCTTTACATTGGTCTGAGCATCTTAATGTTCTGATGTAAAGTTTTTTTGTTTGTAAAATTAACTGCAGTGTGATGCAGAGAACTTTTTGTTTGTCTTCTGGTAAAAGGCAGAAGCAATTGAATTTAAAGAAAAGGCTAACTGCCTGGCTGTTTCTCACATGGATGACTTAAATTTTTAAAAAACATTTTAATGCATTCTTTTTCTCTGTGGATTTAGAAGTTTAGAAATCAAAAGTAAACAAAGAAAATTTAGATTAATCAAAGAGCTTAAGAAATGCTCAAACGTATTATATACTGAGTAATTTTACTAATGAATACTTATCTCAGTTTGTTTTTATTTCAGCTTTGACTAGATCAGAGTCTAAGAGAGATGGAGGTTTTAAAAATAATTGGAGCTTTGATCATGAAGAAGAAAATGAAAGAGATACAGATAAAGAGTAAGGATTTTTTTTTTTGCCTCAATTGTTCTATAAGAATAGAACGTTACTATAAACATAATTTATATTCTGTGGAGAGTTGTTGTTTTGAGGGTTTTTTTTTTTTTTTTTTTTTTTTTTTGAGACAGGGTCTCACTACATAATTCAGGCTGGCCTTGAACTCGCTATGCAGCCCATGCTGGCTTAAAACTGAAAGTATTTCTCCTGTCTCAGCCTCCCGAGTGCTGGTATTACAAGTGGGTGCCATCACTTTCAATGTGAAGATTTTTTTTTAAAGTATAGTATTCTTATAAAAGCATTTGAGCTGGCTGTGGTGGCACAAGGCTGTAATCCCAGGATTCTGCGAGGCTAAGACAAGAAGATTACAGATTCAAACTCCATCTGAGCAATTTTAGAGACTTCAAAATACCATGTCTCAAAAAAAAAAAAAAAAAAAAAAAAAAAAAAAAAAAAAAAAAAAAAAAAAAAAAAAAAAAAAAAAAAAAAAAAAAATTAAAGGAACTACAGATCTACAGATCTAGCTCAATGTAAGGGCATGAAGTTTAATTCTCAGTCCAGGAGAAAGGCAAACATTTGATTCTTACATGGTGGCATTAAGACCATTGACACACCAGTTCTTTATTGATAGATAATTTTGCTGTTATATTTCTTAGTCTTTGGAGATGTACAGGCATGTGCATGTAATACATGTAAACTTGTGGTTACAAATTGATTGTACAGCAGAGTTCAAATTAAGGACATTTTTATTTTAAAGAATTCTATTCAGGCTCCAGTTTGAAAAGCTATCATTTATTATGTGTAAGTGAACCCCAGATTAAGACTCTTCAATTTTGTATGAAAATTTTAAATTTATATCTTCCCTAGTTGTAACCATGCTACCATTTTGACCTTAGACAAGATTCACATCAGAGACAGTACCACTATAAATGATACCCAGATATTGACTTAGACAGAAGTTAAGCAAAATTTTCATCACATTTTGTCAGTATAGTTGGAATGAATACCGAATAAAAACTAGTTTTCCATAGCATTTATTGCATGTCCTGAGGTATGCTACAGATTCAGCAACATTTAGTTTCTTACTGATCTGGTTACTCACTGACTAGTAAATTTAGAGGAACATTAATTTAAACACAGAGCTCTGTAAAATTGTAAATATTTTATAGAAACTGCACAAGTCATTCAGCACATATTCACTGGCTATTGTAGGTCCCTCACATCTGTCTGTTCAATAGCTCCACTCATTACCACCTTATGTACCTTGAAGTTTTATTTTATTCACTCATTTATTATTATTATGTTTGTTTGTTTGCTTGCTTGCTTGCTTGCTTGCTTGCTTGCTTGCTTATTTATTTATTTATTTATTTATTTATTTATTTATTGGAACTGGGGATTGAACTCAGGCCCTTGCATTTGCCAGGCAAGCACTTATTCTACTGAGCTATCTGCCCAGCCCTTTGAAGTTTTAGTTGAAGGAAAGTGTGAGCAAGTATGTCTCACTTAAACTCATTATTTTATGATCTTCCTTTTTTGTTGTTTTCAATTTTTTTTAGCCTTTTGTTATAGATATTTAGTATTTTTATCGCCATAAAAGAACAGAACTAAATCGGAAGTTCAGCTGAAAAGGAAGTAAACTCCTTTCAAACATTTTTTACATAATGTAAGAATTTATAACTCACACGTTTTGGAGGGTGTATAAAAGTAAAAAAGTGTTGCATTTAAAAAAACACCTACAGTTTTACTATAAGAAGCAGAGCAGAATTGTCTTCAGAAAGGTGTGTTTGTTTGTATTTAGTGCAGGGTCAATAGCGTATCACTACACAGGTTGTACTCATGGTGATTCTCCTGTTTTCAGCTTCCTAATTACAAGTCCTTGCTGCTTCACCCAGTCTCAATTGCGGTTTTAGCCAGGCCCTGGCTGGGTCAGGGTGGCAAGGCAAGCTGGGGATTGAACCCCCCAGCCCGTGTGTCTACTCAAGCAGGCACTTTAATCTGCTGAGCTATCTGCCTGGCTCATGTGTTTGATTTTGGTCATTTTGGTTGTATTGTAAAAATTGGTTTTTGAGGTGCTGTTTTTATTGATTTTTTTAATAGTGTATTTTCTTTTCCTATGCTGTATTGTTTTTTCTTGATTCGCTTCCTTACATGTCAGAGTCAGAAATGAAAAATGAGTGATTTTATATATATATGTATATATATACACACACACACACACACACATACATATATGCAGATATATATATCTGTATGTATATATATATTGTGTGTGTGTGCGTGTGTGTGTATGAGAGAGACTGGGGATTGAAATGAGTAATAATATATAAAATCCATAGTTAAAACTTGCGACCTGTTTTCTCAATCTTGCTTGCTACATACCTGATTGTTAAGTACTTTTATCAACACACAGTGATTGTATAATTTACATGCTATTTTCATGCTGCATTGGCAAAGGTGAAACTGTATAGAGAATCATGTATGTGCCCTGTAGAGTCTAAAAAATCCTTTACTGAAAAAGTTTACTGATTGCTTGACTTAGTTGAGTATAGAAGGTAAAAACTTATGAATTTAATGTATAGGTTATAATTGTTGCTTAAAATTCTTTCCTCTTATTTTTTATGTAGTGGAACAAATCTCAGTGTAGAAGATGATAAGGATTCTGAAACTTCTAAAGGAAAAAAGGCAAGTGTTGCTTTCAAAATTGTTCTATTTTATATTACATACTAAAAACTCCACTTGAAGAAAGACTTAATTTTTCATTCATACCAACTTCCCCACCCCAGAGGCAATTACTGTTTGTAGCTTTTTTTTAAATCCCGTGGAAATAATTTATTAGCCAATTTTATGTTAGATTTCTATCATAGTAGGATCAGCCTTTTAATCTTTCACAATATAGTATGTAGTCTTTATTTGCACCTTTTAAAATTAAAGATGGGGTTGAGCACCCTTTCATACATGCAGTCCATTTCTGTTTCCTTTTGATAATTGCCAGTTAACTTTTTATTCGGTATTTACATTATTATTCATAAGGATTCTTCTGTTTTTGTGTAAAACACATCTTGACATCTGCAATTTAATGTTTCAGTTTGATAGTACATCTTACATTGCAATTTACTTTTTTTCAAGGATGAGAACAAAGCTCAATTTTAGTGTATAACCATCTTACAGTGGTTTCTTAGGTTTGATACTAGTTGCCAATACAGTTCTACATTGCTTAATGACAATAAGCAAAAATTTCAAAAAGGATAAATTCTAAGGAATGTGTTTGTTTTTGTTTTTTCTTTTGTGGTACCAGGGATTGAACTTGGGACCTAGCCCTTACCAGGAAGTTGCTTATGCCACTGAGCTATATCCCCATTCCTAAAGAATGTGTTTGTGTGCAATTTCCTTGTGTGAACATCATGAAGCATGCATGAAACTGGATGGTGTAGTCAGTTTTTGGACTTGGCCTCAGTGTAGATCAAGAGATGCAATACACATGAAATGTAGGCTGCTGTGGGGTGGAGCAGCATACAGTAAACATTTTAAAAATTTCTTTTATGTAACTAGTTTATTCTAAAAACAAAAATGTACAGTGAATGTACAAGCCAGTAACATAGTTTGGATTTTCTTTTTTAAAACATATATTGTACTTTAATTATATGTGTTAAACCTCTTTATAACTGGCTACACAGTAAATTTGTTTACGCTAGCATCACTATGAACTCACGATGACTATTCTGTCACTAGGTGACAGTTTCATCATTATAATCTTATGGGACCACCATTGTGTATGTAGTATGTCATTGACCAAACATCATTATTCAGCACATAGCTATGTTTTAATCCAGTTATTTTATTTGGCCCTACTCTTCCTTGTTAATGGTAACTACTGTTTTGGAGAAAATGTATTTTCTTCTGTGCTCAAATATATCAGTCCACCCCTACCCTTGTATTAAGCCCAGGGCCTTTATACTGAGGTACATGCCCAGGCACCCTACTCTCATTCCCATTTAAGTTTTGAGATAGGGTCTCCAAGTTACCCAGTCAGACCTGAAGTTGGAATCCTGACTCAGCCTCTCAGAGTTCTGGCATTATAGGTGTGCCATCTCAGTCATTTTTATGTTTTCTAATGATACAAGTTGAATGACTGACTTTCTTTGCCTTACTAAAAAAAATAAAATAATTTTGCAGTGTTAATATTAATGTGATTACTAATAAAATGATTTAAGAATAGTTTTTGTTTTATGAGTTGATTTTGATGGCATCACCAGGCTTATCTCACTAGGAATGTGTAGTTAAATTGTAATTTTAAGATCACTTGAAATTACTTACTCTTCATCAGTAATTTTTCCTGCTGAATGGAGAGTTCACCTAGTTTTTATTTTAAGAACCTGTTTTTCAATTTGGTTCAATTTATAATTCTGTAAAATAGATTTCCATGGTTCATGTCATACCTAGACAAGAAATTATCTATGCAGTATATAATGAGACAGATTCCTAGAATAACATTTGCAATTTCAAAAGGCAAATTCACATCTAATTTTCCTAGCTATCTTTTTTGTCTTTTTGCCACAAGGTTTCTCTGTGCGGTTCAGGTTGACCTTCAGCTGACTTTGTAGCCCAGGCTGGTCTCAAGCTCACCAGGGTCCTACTGCCTCAGCCTCCTGAGTGCTGGGATTACAGGAGTGCACCACCATACCCAGCTCACCATTGCCAAGTTTATCACTGAGAGGCATTACATGTGGCATTCCTCCTAGCTAAACATGAACTTTGCAGAGTGTGTGGTCAGACGTCTGCCAGTTTGACATAATGCACCATAGTTCCTAATATTTGATCATTTTTTGTTTTGGTTTTTGATCTTTTTTCATTAATTTTATTGAAACTCAATAATTATATAGCACATTAAAATGTGAAAGATACAAGATGTAGACAAAGTGAATTTTAGAGAAACATGTCTGGAATGAATACATAGGATGAGATTAATAGTAGATTACACACTGTAAATAAATTATTCATAAACTTAAATATAACAATAAAAGTTGTCCAAAATTAAAATGAGGAAAGAATGTACAGATGTGCCAAAATCACGAAACTTGTTTAATTAGAATTTTCAAAATAGAAAGAAGTAGGCAGTAAATACTTAAGAGATTCAGATTTTCTAAATTTAGTTGAAAATATAGAACTCCATTTCCAAGAAAAATGAACCTTTTGCACAAGAAGTATGAATAAAATACCAAGATACACAAAAATGAAATTGTCTAAAACTAACTGTAAAGAAAAATGTCATTAAAACATATACCTAAAGAAATTAGCTATGGAGGAGCATAATAAAATAGCATCTTATTCCATATTAGAAAAACAAAGAGCAAGTGGGTAAGAAATTAGACTAATTAATTCAAAGGACTAAAAGAAAAAAAAACTGTGCTCATTGAATTTTATAGTCAGCATAACTTTGAAAACTAAAAGTAAAATATTTTTCAGTTATACAACTAGAAATACTCTTAATATCTCCAGAGGTAGCACATAGAAAATAAAAAAGACCACAATCCAGAAGGCAAGAGAAGTTGCTGTATGGTCCTAGATAAAAAATAAAGAATAAAGAGCTCTCAAAATGGTACTCTACCACAGATCTATATCCCTGGCCCCTTTTAAATTTAATTTACATAGGGCTTTACTAAGATGCTCCACCTGGCTGTGAACTCTGCCTGTTGAAATAGCTGGGATCGCAGGTATGCATTCCCACCCCCTAGTAAATTGACAAAGCCAGTTCACATAATTAAGCCAGTATATTACATGTAAAATTCTTTTTCACTTTGATATAGATGTAAATTTGCATTTTCATAATAATTTTCATTTCAGTATTTTGATACAGAAAAATATGACTGGTTTTTAAGCCGAGTAGTTTGTTTTCTGGTCATGATAAGGTACAACAGACTTTAATTTCTCTTGGTACATACAAATTTCCATCAGTTTTGCTTTTACTGTTTTGCAATGTAACTGAATTAACCAAATTTTACTTTGGCCCCAAATATGTACTTTCGGTTTTGTTTCCTTTTTTTTCTTTTCTTTTGAGACAGGTTCTCAATATGCAGTTCAGGCTGGCTGTGAGCTTATTTTGTACCCCAGATCAGTCTCCAGTTCATAAAGATCCTCTTGTCTCAGCCTCCTGAGTGCCGATTATGTCATTCATTGAGACAGGATGTTACTATATAATTTAGGCTGACCTTGAAGTCATTATGTAGCTCAGACTAGTCTGACTCACAGTCTCACAATATCCAGTTTGGTTCTGTAGAACAGCGTTTAGGCTTCTGTTGTTTCACTATGTTGCTTTATTTATAACATAAAAATTTTGTCTTTTGTTGTGAAAAAATATTGCCTATTATCTCTGAATGTTGCCCTTCTGCATTTGTTGAGGTAAGAGCCTCCAACTAAACACAGTAGGACCATCATTTGCTTCATAACACTTAGCCTGTGTTGTATGGGAGCGGGTAAAGGAGCACATTCAAAATCACCATTTATCTTCTGGATAATTTTGCTCAGCCTTCCTTTTAGTTTACTAATTTATCCATTGTTATTTTTATTTCTAAAATTATAACATCTTTTGTAGACATTCGCTATTGGTTCTTTCAAAATTGTGGGGTTTTTTTCATACAGCATCTAGAGTTTTATTTTTGCGGTGTCTATTTTTGAAATTTAAATATTTTAACATTTTTAATGCTTTTGGTAATTTGATATCTTTTTTTTTATTTTTTTAAGAATTATTTGCCAGGCATGGTGGTGCATGCCTGTAATCCCAGCACTCGGGAGGCTGAGGCAGGAGGATGGGTGTGAGTTCGAGACCAGCCTGGGCTACAAAAGTGAGCTCAAGGACAGCCTGAACTCCATAGCGAGACCCTGTCTCAAAAAGACAAAAAAAAAAAAAAAAAAAAAA
>PVJA010034284.1:0-22666 GCA_004027025.1 Myocastor coypus | reverse complement strand
GATTTAGAAAGGTTAATGTTTAGTTGTTTGATCAATCTTATATACCTATATGTATTAATCTAAACTGATCCGATGATGAAAATATGTAATATAACCATTGTTAAATTTAAACAATAAAAGAATTGGGAAAAAAAATAATTTAAAAGAACATTTTTCATATAATTCAACATTTTAAAATGCAATTATAGTCAAACTTAAAGATTATTCATGGATACTCAAACCCTGAATGTTAATGTGATTTAGATAAATGTGGCTCAGCTTTAAGTAAAAGGAGAGTGAATAAATTATTATCAAATATTCACATTATTATAAAACACTTATTAAAGTATAACTTCAATATGCAAAAAAATAAATAAATAAATAAAAATAAAAATGTTTTAGAAGTCTCAGGTGGTTTGTGTTAAGAGAAAAAGAGAGCAATATGTGATGAATCAGATCAATACGGGTACTTTAGATTAAACTCTAGGCTATAATATGCTCTGCTTCAAATCTACTGAACAATGCTTCAGCACAACACACTTCTGGGTATAGACACTGGTATTGCTGGTTAATTTCCTTAAGGAACCACACAAAGCCTGATTTCCATCTGTTGACACCATACTATGAAAACTATTTGGGAAAGAAGATTCAGTTTATAGAAAAGAATGAGGGTCTACCAGATAAGCCAGGGGACTAAAGCGCCTGCTTAGGTAGGCATGGGAACAAGTTCAATCCCCTGTGTGCTGTGCCAGCCCCGCCCTTGAGGCACACTGAGACAGTGACTGAGACTGGGCATAATAGCATATGCCTGTAATCCCAGCACTTGGGAGGCTGAAAATAGGAGAATCACTATGAGTCCATCTGTGTAGTGAGACTCTATAGATGCTGTACTAAATACATAAAATAAAGAAAAGAAGGGGGCCCGGCGGAATGGCTCAGTGGTCTAAAGCGCCTGCTTGGGAAAGCTTGGGTGGCTTCAGGGACCATGGTTCCATCCCTGGCACCACATGCTGCGCCAGCCCTGCCCTCAGGGCGGGCTGAGCCGGCCATAAAAATGAGTGAATAAACAAATAAAGGTTCTGAAACAAGAAAAAAGAAAAACAAATAAAAATAAAAATTATTAAAAAAAAATAAAGAAAAGAAAAGCAGAGAATGAAAACGGCAGGATGTTGAGTGAATATGGACCATCCAAACTTTTTATTGGCAATATTAGATCTGTAGGTCACCAAGACATTACTAGATATGGCAGTAAATGGTATATAACATTAAACAATCAAAGGTGAAGGAACAGTAATTGTTCGCGCTTCAGCTGTACTGATAGATATCTGATCTCCAGTGATATATTCCAAAAGGCTGAAATGAAGTATCTGCACCATATATGGTTTTCATAGTTCATTTGTTTATTTTAATAAAGAATTCCTTTCTTATTTCAAAGTTATTGTAATATGAAAATTGTTAGACATTGGATTTCACAGAATGAGTCATAACTTAATATCCTGTATGTAGCCAAAAACATGGCCAAATATAGTAAAAATGTCTATTTCCTTGTAATCTGTGGCTCTAATATGAAGCATGTGATTCTAATTCAGCAATGGTTATAAAATAATTTATATATATATATATATATATATATATATATATATATATACACATATATATACATATATATCTTAACACTGGATATTTTAAACTAAAAGCTCACGAATTTGACTTTTAGAGTACTGCAGAAATTATTGAAAGACATATTTTTGATACATTACCATACAGTACATTAAAGACATATTTTCATTAACTTACAAGATTTTATGTATTATCCATTTGTAGCTTAGTTTATTATATGCACTGTCTGTAAGACATTAAAACTGCATTTCAGCCTGAATACTCTGTTAGGACTGCTCACTGAGACAGATTTGCTGTTCTCTTATGTATTCTAAATTAATAAACTTCTACTAAATTGTCAAATGATTTCTATTCTATATGATCTCTGAACATTACTTGCCTCTCTATTACCCAAGAGATGAACAATACAAAATTCAGAATACTTAGCCCATAAGGTGAGAACCTAAAGGCTAAAAAACAAAACTCCTTGCTCACATTCAAGAGACTAAGAGAAAGCTGCCCAGAGGTACAGAAGACTCTAAAGTCTATGGATAGAAATCCAAGCATTGTAAGGGCTACCGGGGGAGAGTCCCTACAAGTTTGAGCAATAACTTAAAGGTTTTTTGGGAGGGTGGTTGGTTTTTGGTGTTTTTTTGTTGTTTGTTTTTTGGGTTTTGGGGTTTGTTTGTTTTGTTTCTTTTCATTTTGCTTGCTGGCTCAGTATGCCCTCAAGGCTGAGCTAACGTGGCATGTGGTGCCTGGTATCAAACTGTGGTCTCTGGTGGCTGCCTAAGCTTGCCTAAACTTGTGTAAACTTGCCTAAGCAGGAGCTTTAGACCACTGAGCTATCTCACTGGCCCCACAAGTTTAAAGGTTTCAAAACCATCAAACACAGTATGTTAGAAGAAAAAAATAAGTGGAAGTATTGAAAAATCCAATTTTTCTAAAAAAGTAAATGTTCCAAGCCAATATTTTCTAAATATCATATTTTAATATTTCAGTATCACATGTTTTTCTTCCTTTCAGATTGTTTTCTGTTTCTGCTTCTTGTTTTGCCACTGAGCTTTAAAATTAGAAAGAGCAGGACAGTTCTGGGAAGATGTAGATTAGTTGCAGTGGTGAGGCCTCCTTTCCACCACTGCCTTATCAAAGGTTAAAAGCCCACAAAATAGAAGAACCCAGATTCACCGGGTCATGGCTTGGAGAAGAGGTGCTCCCAAGAGTCTCCTCAACTACTTTGGAATTTGTACAAAGGCAAAATAGACCTGTAGTGCTAAGAAGTCACTAATGCTTTGAGATTTCTTGTCACCAAAGCAGCCCTAGCCTGTCTTGACAGTACACCCTCGTATAACCTCGGCAACATAGTGCCAGTTCACTTGCCACATCACACTAAGTCCATACGTGCATTTAACCTTCTACAATTACTATTTCGGATTCCACCACTCAGTTGCTATCGTAGTACTAATAGCTGTCTTAATGATTTCCTAACTTGGGTTTCTGCTCTCAAACTTGTGCATGCACCACCATATGTAGCAGTCTCCTCCAGTGCCCACTGTGCTGTCCTTCCAAAGCTCGCAGCTGACTGCCTGGAAGCATTCCCAGGCTGAGCCTTCCCTCACATTTCTTCTAACACCACCCTGAGTGCCACACCATGGAAATCTCTTGTCATCCCCTGACCAGCCAGGAATCTCTGCACCTCTTGTTCAGTGTCCACTACTGCCTCTGACCTGATGGGCTGCTTCACCTCCCCTCTCTTGGCCTGGCACACTGTGATCTTAAAGCCCTTCCTGGCACAACCTTCCTATTCATGCCCTGCCAATGGTTCTGCTATAGTAATAGTAATCATTAAGATGTATTAAAGCACTTTATATACATATTGCTGTGTTTAATCTGCACAAAAAGCCTATGAAGTGACTACTGTTATGATGCATGTTTTATAAGGAAGAAGCTAGGGCTAGAGCTGAGAAGCAGAACAACTTAATACACAGCTACTAGGTAACCAAACCAGCTGGAGTACTCCTCATAGCCGAACAGGTAGGTTCCAGATTTGTGCATTTAATTACAACTTTCCTTTGATGTGGTGAAATACCTCTGAAAATCAGCTTTTTAAAGAAGAGATTTATTCTGGCTCACAGTTTTAGAGCCAGGGGTAAGGCAGTACATCATGGCAGGGAACATGGGAGGCCAGAGCTGCTCACCCCACTGCATCCAGAAAGGGCAGGGAAGTAGAAGAGGAGCAAGGGGGCGGGGAGAAGGAGAAGGAGAGGGGAAAGAGGAAAACAAAGGAGAAGAAGCAGTTTGTAATAAGACAAAGCCTGGCACCCGGGTACTTTCCTAAGACCTACGCTCCTCACCTTGTAAATTTCCATTCTCTCCCAATAGCTCCTCAGAGGATTAATCAGTTAATTAGCTCTGAGAGATGATCCAGGCACTTCCCAAAAGCACCACCTCTGAATATGACCTTATCAGGGACAAAACTATTAATGTGTGTATTTGGAGGGCACATGTCATACCAACCAACCATACCAACCAGGCTGTTTCTGGATTCCCTCAGGTTAAAAATTCCTTCACTGGGATTGGCATGGTGGTATACACCCATAATGCCTGCACTAAGGAGGCTGAGGCAGGAGAATGGCTGCAAGTTCAAAGCTACAAAGTGAGTTCAAAGCCAACTTGAACTACATAGGAAGATCCTGTCTCCAAAAGACAGAAAGAAACGCGTTGGCCGGTACCCTGCCTTCTTCCCCTTTGGCCTCTTTTGCTACTTTGCCCTCAGACTTTCAGTAACCCAGCCATATTAGTGCATCGGCTTAGCACGTTATTCACTCATCATGAAAACCCCTACCTTATCAGTGCAGTCCCAGTCCATTTTTTCTTGTACTGCACAGGTCAGCCTTGGCAGCCCCTCTCCTCACGCCCACACGGGCTGAGCAACTTCCCCACAGCCCCTGAACACATTTCCACTGCAGCACGACTACTCTGCACCTTGAGCATAAGTGAATGATTCTCTTCCTTTCTCATGGCCAGATCATTCTTTGAGAGCCAGCATTACACTTTGGCTCCATTCCTAACACCTCCCTAGGCACCTGCCACATTGGAGGGAACTGGTAAATGAATGCATGAGGGGCGATGCTGATTTTGTTTCTTACAATTTTATCATGGCTGAAAAGTTGGTCTTCCAATTTGTTAACTTTTTATTTTTGAATGAAGGACATTTTTGTCCCTTCTTAACTTCTTAATGAAAGATTGAATTTGTGAGTTTTATGATCCCATTCAATATTACATTTCTTAATTCATTATTTATTTCACTCATATATGAATGAGAAGATATATATTATAGAAAATTAAAGCCCCAAAGTAAGAATTAAAATGATATTTTCTCCTAAACTTTTATTTCAAAACTTACAGCCTAAGTCTTAGACAGAGGAGGTAACTCATTGGCAAGCTTTCCTTACCATAGATGAGCTCCTGGGACAGTCCCTAAGAACACAAAAACAAAACTTTAATCTTAAAACCAATATTTCCAATCTTCATATAGCTTCCTAAAAGGTTCAGTAGTCACCTAAAAGAGAGAGAGAGAGAGACAGAGAGAGAGAGAGAGAGAGAGAGAGAGAAGAGAGAGAAAGGGAGAAAGTTCTGAGTTCATTATATGTGACTGTCTGAGCCTCACTGCTGGACTTAGTCCCTGGTTCAGCATGCCCAGGGTGGGGCAGTGCAGCATGCAGTACCAGGGGTCAAACTCTGGCCACTGCACTTGCCCAAGCAGATGCTTAGTCCACTGAGCTATCTCACTGGACCTTCACACACTATATATAAATAAAACTTCTAAGCCTGCCTTCAAAAGACCTGTATCTATCAAGTACATAAATATGGAATGCAAGATAGAAAAGGGGTACATGCCAAAAAAACATATATGGATAGGGTAACTGCTAAGTGGAACTAGATGAAGAAGAAAATATTTCTAATTTGTGCAAAAAGTAGAATTTGAGTAAAGTTGGAACTGGAACAATAAGAGAAATTTCAACAAGAGGTGGTAAAGGAGATATGACCTTGACCAAGGGTAAAAGAATGGAGGCCATGCTGGGAGACTCCAGGAGCAGATGGTCCATGAAAGCAATGGGAGAGGAGAAGACCAGGAAGCAGGAGGAGGTGTCCTCACAGACCCAAGCTCCACCAGGGGCTTGAATAGTAAACTAAGAAGTTAAATAAAATTCTTTAGGAATTAAGAAATTCATACAGATTTTAGGAAAATCTTGTTTAAAAACTTAATGGAAGGGAAAAGAAAGAAGTCAGAGACAAGAACTTACAGGGTAGCCTCTAAACTTCAAATTGATAAATAATAAGGATATAAGGGAAGGAGAAAACAAACAGAGTAAGAAAACTCTATGAGAATAGAAGCACTAGGGCTTGTAACAAATTGTGTGTTCCGAGAGAGCACTCAAGGTTTCAGCTGTGGCTCATCTTGGGACTATTGATGGCATCATCCAAACTAGAAAATACAACAGCAGAATAAAACTCAGGGTGAAGGATGACCTTGATCTTTGGACATGTTATATCCTGTGGGGCACGGACTGTCTAGTGGAGATATTAAATTGTAAGGATGGGACTTCAGGACTGAGTCCGTGCCGAATGCCCTGCTGATAAATCACCTGCAAAGAGGGAGTGGTTTGAAACCATTAGGTCTGAATGGCTGTCCAGTAGGGAAAAAAAAATGGATGATGAAATATGAATATTAAGGACTTTCTGGAAAAATTACAAGCAGGAAAGAAGACATACTTAAGAAAAAAGTCAAATTATATAATACAAGAAAAGAGTATCAATTTTTATTTTTAAAAATCTGCGAAAATTGCAATGAGGATGAGAGTAGCATGCGATTTGAATTCAAAGGGACAGAAAAACTATGCATAATCTTAGATTGCTCTGGATAGAGATGTGGCATGTGGTCACCTTTATTTAAATGAATCAGTCATACGTGAGTTTTTCAGGAGTTTTATTATTTTTTCTTTTTTACTCAATAAAACCAAAATAAGAATGATATATTATGGCAGAGCCAGTTGTCCAGGTCCTCTTAGAGCATTCCTATCCCTGGCAGAAGGTAAGGGCATGGAAACATAAGACTTGGCACAGTGATGTAATCTACAGTATTTAGAAAAAATACAATAAACTTCTTTTCAAGCTAAAATTATTTTAATGATTTAATTCTTTTCTTTTTTTTTTTACATTTTTTTTTTAGTTTCTAGCACTAGAAGTTCCTAACATTAGGAGAAAATGTCATGTCTTATAAGTAGATTGTAAGTCAAAGATGCAGTATAAATCCTAAAACAAAAATTAAAATTAAATAATATTCAGAAAATTTATTAAATATTAGTTCATTAAAAATTAAATGAAATATTCTAAAACAATATTCCAACATTAAAATTAAATCATGAGTCCAACCAAGAGGCCAGAATTTTGTGTATCATATGTGTGAAACTGTGATCAATTCAGAGTACTCACACAGTATTTGGTTAGGTTAACATATACAAAAATATCAACTAAGAAAAAGTTTTCATGATAGTAAAGAAATAAAATAAAACATAGCATACAGACTGGAATGGCAAATATATGGCAGGACTTCTAACAGTTTGCGGACAGACTATCAAACAAAGTTCTAGTATGTCGTGCATATGGACAGTGTCTGTGATGCTTACTAGTGGCCAAGTGTACTTGTAGGACTGAGCTACCGCTATTTCCTTGATATCCACTCTGTAGAGCCAGGCAGAATCATAACCCATAGGGTGCAAGAGAAGTCCGTTTGTAGGATATGCTGATGGAAATATTTTGTTGCTGTATACAAAAGAATAATTTAAAGACTGCTGCTATATACCTCTTTTTCTTCTGTGTTTACTTGCCCTATTTAGTGGATTCTTTCCCTTCTCCTTCATGGAGTCTCATCATCTTGATCCATCTCTAGAACATCTTTTAGTAGTCTGTGTAGAGTTGGCTTTGTCATGAAATTCTTTAGCTGTTCTTTGTCCTGGAAGTATTTTACTTCTCCACTGATTTGAAAGAAAGTTTTGCAGGATATATCAGTCTGGGTTGAAATTTGTTTTCTTGCAAGACCTGAAGTACTTTGCTCCATGTTCTTCTTGACTCAATCAATGGTTTGTAAAGAGAAATCTGCTATTATTCTGATCGATTTTCCTTTAAATTTAAATTTTCCTTTAAATCCATTTCTTTTCTCTAGTGGCTTTTAGTATACTGTTCCTGTGCTGAATTTCTGGGATCCTGATGATTATGTGTCTGGGTGTGTTTTTAATTAGGTTGATGTTATTTGGAGTGCTACATACTTTGGTTACCTGAATGTCAGATTGTTTCTGATATTTGGAAGGTTTCTGCTATTATTTCTGTCCATATTCTTATATCATTGGTATTGACTCCTTTCTCATTGATCTGTATTAGTCTTATGTTGCTCATCTTTGCATCGCCTTGCAGATGTTAAATTATTTTTTTTCTGCATCCTACTAGTTTTTAAGAGCTCTTTTCTTACTTCTTCGCTAGCTGCAATGGTGTCTTCCAGGTCTGAAAGTCTGCTTTTACTTTCATTCCAGCAGTTTTGCAAGCTTGTGGTCAAGGTTTAATATCCTGTATAGCATTTTGAATCTGCTTTATGCATTTTATTACTTTCCTATATTGCTCATTCAAGGATTCCATCAATTCTCTATTCTCCCCTATTTTTTGTCAGTATCTTCTTTAGAAGCACTTAGTACTTCTTTCATTATAGTTATCATTTCATTTTTTACTTCAGAAATTATTTCTGATCTGATTTCCTCTATACCTTTCTGCAGGTGTTTCTTTACTTCAGATGCTATTATTTCAGAGATTTCAGGTGTGTGATTTCTAATTTCTTCTATGTTATTCTCTCCTGCATTTGCTCTGGGTTGACTCGGAGCCTGACAGCACATTTGCTCCTTCTCTTTGTCATTTTGTATTGCCCTGCCTTCTCACCTTTGATGTAGCGCTTTGATGGAGTTCTTACCTTAGCACCAGGTCTGGATCTACCAAGTTCAAACTTGTCCAGGTGTGTGTGGCTTGGGTCTGGCTACTGAGCTCACTTCTTTCTGTTTCAGCCCTTGGTGGTGAGCCCACCGTGACCTTCTAGCAAAATGTTTTGCTCCTGAATCAGCTAGGTGGTCTTGCCTCTAGCCTCTCTGCAGTGAGTTCTGCTCAGGGTTCCACACTGGGCCTGTCTGAGAGATAAAGTTCCACTCACATGCTGGGCATGGGTGCTGGGTCAAATCTTTTGAGTGATTTATTACACAGAAAACTGCAGATGATATAAATTAGAATAAAAAATGGTCCCTGCCCTCAAAGACAACTCAATATCTAATTAAGTAAAGAATGTGTTTATATGTGAGGCATGGCTGCACGTGCCTGTAATCCCAGCACTTGGGAGGGTGAGACAGGAGGATTTCTGTGAGCTGGAAGAAGGCTTGCGCTACATAAGGAGTTCAAGGCCAACCCACACTATAAACTGAATCCTTGTGAAAAAGAAAAAAAGATTATGCTTATAGAGCTGGTATATGTCACAGTGGTATATTGCTTATCTAAATATATTTATCCTTAGGAATATAACAAGATCTTAAGTAATATTCATGAACTTTAAATCAACAGAGAAAACGAATCAAAGAGAAATTTTTTTTCATCCAAGACATGGAAAAACTACATTTGAGAGGAAGATGACAATATATTCCTTTAAAGGAATAAATGATAATGGAAGACAGAGATGAGACTCAAAGGAATTTTAAAGGAAATATGTGCTACATTAGCTTGAGCTAACATGTTCTCATATTTTCATCAATAACAGAGAAAAAACAGTAGCACAGGGACCTATTGTCTAGAGAGTACTTGATGTCTGTGACATAGAAACTAGTTAATTAATTGAATATTAGATAGTATATAACCATTAAAACTGATGCCTGATTTGAGAATGTCAAAATCACTATACTTGGGGGAAAGGAAGGAAGGGAAAAGAAAAAAATGAGAAAGCAGGAAAAAAAGTGGAAACAAAGCTTCTGTACATCAGAAGGGGAGCAAGGGTTGATGGAAGGATAGGGGAATCAGAAGAAAACGTTCAAGTTCTATCCTGTACAGATATGAATTCCCATGAATGTGATCACTATGTGTACCTAAAATGTACCAATCAACTTAATTAAGTAAACGAAAGTTTCTGCTGAGAAAAAGTGACTATATTTGGGTTGAGGAGATAACTCAGCGGTCTAAGCACATGCCTTGCAACTGCAAGGCCCAGGTTTTATCCCCAGTACTGTATGACCTCCCGCCCTTCGTGGCACCAACCACTGAAACCAGGCATGGTGGCACATTCTTGTAATCCTAGCACTGGGGAGGCTGAGACCTGAAGATCATTATGAGGCTGAGCTACAAAGTGAGACCCTGTACCAAATAAATAAATATGTGTGTGTGTGTGTGTGTGTGTGTGTGTGTGTGTGTATAATTTTTTAAATTTTTTTAAAAATTACTATATTTACCATCCTCTGCAAATAGTTCTAAACTAACAGTGATCATTCATGCCATACAATTGGCTACGTTTGAGAATAAATCATGGAATCCTCTATATCCACTGGAGGTAAAAACTAATAACCCCTAAACTAGAAGGGGTCTCTAAGGGGGAAGATGGTGATATTGAAATAAATTGAGTCAGCAAAAATTCTGCAAACTTTTAGACTTGCTTTGGCAAAGAGTGAATAAATAAATGGTTAGCAAATACATCTGGGATGCAAAGCAGCAATGCAAATAACAATCTATATTTTATAATTAAAGCTTAGCTAAACTATCATTTGGTCACAACGACAATTTTTTTATAGAACTATAAATACCAACAGGGGATTGGTAGAGAAAAATTGCCTTGCAGCATTTCGGAAAAAATTAATGCATATTCAATATTGATCTTGATTTGTTCATGTTAAACCGTGCCTTCTCAAGTAAAATATTCTTGAGGAAGTCAATAGCATGCCATAATTTCATATGACACTAATAAAATAACGCAAATGACAATTCATTTTTGTTTACTTGTCTATGACTTAATGGATGGATAAATTTTGTTAAAAGAGGAAGCAAAAACTTGGTGCATAGTAGGCATATTTATAAAACAATTGTGATTGATTTTTCTGGTCACTTTCCTAAGAGAGAAACAATCAATCTCTTGGAATTCTTTCCAGAAAAGTGTTTTTATAGCTGTTGATATATGTTATGAATTTCAGAGAACCGTAGTCACATATATTAGGTACTTTGTTTCATTCCCTAAGATATAATAAAGTATTGGTGTTGCAAATAAAATCCAAGGAAGCTAGAAATATGTACACCACTCTCATTATAATGATTTTATGTGTAATTCAACTAATTCTACTTGATCAAAATTGCTGAAATTAGTAACCCTAAAGCTGTTTTCTTGTACTCAAGGGATCTAATAAAAGGGAAAAATAGCTGAACAGTGAGATACCAAATGAAGTCCGAGATTCAAAGAAAAATACAGAGCAAAGAAGAACTATTTTCTAGCTAATTCAATTCTGCTATTTATTCATTATGAGGCTACAATGAATTAAGAACTTCAGTTTTCTCAGTACAACTGTGAGGTTTACAGTAACTGCCTTGCAGGAGAAAACAACACTAGTTCATAAGAAAATAAATCAGAACCTGATTCTCTTTGTCATTGTTTGTTTCCTAATCATTCAAATTCTCAGGTACATAAGCCTTTCAAGGCACTAGTAACCCATTTAATCTGGTCAAAACATTAAAGTAACAGTGAAGATGTCCCTTGAACCCAGAAACTCACAGCTTAAGGTTGGACAATGAACATTCTTCTGTCAGGACCACATGGTCCAAAGAAAGTACTATTTGCCCACTGTATGAGTATGACCATCCTTTGTACAGTGTTGAAATGTGAAACACAATGATACATTAGGTGAAAAAATAGCACTTAGAAGTGGTAATTTTGAAACAGTAAGACTTAAAAACAAAGGAAGATTGAGCCCCCTCTTGCTTTATTGGGGTCTTTCCTAAAGGAAAATCCATGTCATAAAATTAGTCATCCAAATTAAGAAAGCTTTTCCTCACCATATAAAAAATGTAATGAGAAATAGACCGTAGACCTATATCGAAAACTAAAACTATAAAATTTCTAAAGGAAAATGTCAGAAAAAATTTGGGGGATCAAGCCAATTTTTCTTAGATTTTACACCAAATGCATGATCAATAAAAGAAAAAACTGATAAATTGAACTTCATCAAAACTGAAATCTTTTCTTCAAAAGACTGTTCACAGAAGAAAAAGATAAATATCTGTGAAGCATATATTTGACCAAGAATTTGGATCTAGATATATAAAGAATTCTTAAACCAATAATTTTAAAATGTCCAATTTTTAAAATGGGCAAAAATTTAAACTAACTCACAATAAAAGATATATTTATTACAAATAAGCACAAGAAAAGATGCTAAACATATTTGTCTCTGGGGAAACACAAGCTAAAACTGCAGCGAGCCACTGCTACATACTTACTGTAATGGCTCCAACTTAGAGACTAACCATACCAAGCATCAATAAGCACATGGAATGACCAGACCTTTCACACACCACTGTGGGAAAGTAAAGTGGCATCATCACTTAGAAAACAGTTTGACAGTTTCTTAAAATGTTAGACACCTGCCATATAACCCAACCTTGGTGTATCTATATATTTGTCCAAGAAAAAGGAAAACATATCTATACAAAAATATGCACATTAGGGTCCCTTCTCTTCTTACCTGGGCTACCCAACTCTCAAAATAACACAAATCTCTTGCAACGAACAGTAGTCAGTTTACACAGTTATCAGCAATTATATACCTTAGAAAAGCATGGATAAATCTCAGAAAAATTGCTTAGTAAAAGAATTCAGACTGTATGACTTCATTTATATAAGTCTAAAAGAACAATAAAACTAATCTAAAAATGAAGTAGATTGGTGGTTGCCTCATGAGTAAGAGGATCAACACAGTATTGTAGAGTAAGAAGAATAATAAGGAATTATATAAACTAGAACAGAGAATTATCTCATTAATGGATTCAGCATCTTTATTTTTTGTATATCTAGAGAAGCATTTAATTATTAACAACTTTATTTGTTTTCTCTGACCAAGAATCATTTTTTCTATTTTGCTTATTTTTCTGCAGCTTAACTAGAAATGTATAAGACCACACACACACACACACACACACACAACAATGAAATGACATTCTTAGAAATTGTATTCTCTTATTTTCTTGTCAGCCTGTTTTAAGGAAATCAATGTGTTCAATATGCTCGCTAACAGTTTGGCCCATACCAAGTGGTTGTTTAATCCAAATATCTGAGAAGAAACCTGAGCTGATCCTTCTGGAGAAAGTATGGTCGAACAGCCAAGACCATTGGGTAGTCTCAGAGAACACACGTCCTGAGCTCCCCAGCCAATTGTGAGAGGAGGACAGCTGATAACTGGATATGCAGTGTTACCAGACATCACAGGGCCTAAACTATTGCTTCTGCCTGCCACTGCCATGAGCACAGTTGAAATGCATCCCCTTCATACTCAGCTTCAATCCTCAGAGTTTCTTTTGAGCCTTTATGATGTTACTTGAATGAAGTTCACAAGGAATCCCATAATTTCCACGAGCCTTCTTGATTTTTTCACAGAGACCAAGATTAGAAGTTGAGCTCATCACACTCCAACCCTGCACTGGTTTTCTGATTTCAGAAGCAACTGTACTCTCTCTGCAACCCACTCAAAGTTCTTTAGCATCTGGAGCCCTTAGGGGGTTACTTCCTTTGGGTCATGGTAAGGGACTGTTGGTCTTTCAGCTGGCTTTGATCTCCTGATGGCCAGAGTCTCCAGGAATCATTATGAACATCAGTGAGAACAATTTCTTTGGTAGTCACATTGACACCAAATTCAATTTTCATATCAACCAGTGTACAGTTCTGGGGCAACCAGGATTTCTCCAGTATTTCAAAAATAGCTTGTGTAGCATGACTCATGATATCCACTTTAGTTTGGCCTAAAACAAGTCCAGCAAAGCAAAATCTTGCAACGATTAGCTGATCCTCAGACCACTGTGGATCATTATTAGTACCATCCTTGAGAAATAGCTCCACTTGAGGTACGTAAAATTTAAATCCTTCCTTGATGCCAGGATTTCTTTTAAGAAAAGAACCAGTTGCTATTCTTCTGCAAACCCATTCAGTTGGAATCAATACACACCAGAGAGTAATGAAAGCTGTCTCTCCACATTTTCTGGTGAAAGCAGATTTGATACCTGCTTTCTGAAGCAACTAGGAAATACAGCTGGTAATCTTATTGGAGATGGCAGCTCTTCCTTCCAGATAATTCTTTCTAGCTGCATTTCTGGCTGTAATCCAGTCCTTGGACTGCAGGACTTTTCCTGGACTATCTAACAGTTCATAGACTTCTTTTGTTTTACCCTCATAGAATTTTTTGCCAACATTCAATACCTCTGCTGTAACCATGATCCTTAACAGACTAAAGGCAGTGATCACCAGCATCTTAAGATTTAATTTAATTTAATTTAGTTTTTAATGCAGAGTGTCTCTATTAAGGCCAGGCTGGAATTCAGCTCATGATCCTCCTACCTCAGTCCCAAGTTCTGGAATTACAGGCCTGACCACCATGCCCAGCATGCTCAGCATTTTGACTGTAGTCATGATTTCAAGGACACAACTTTTCACATAGTATAGTTTAAATATATGCAGAATATTGCCATCAAGGGCAGGCCAAATAACTCAGTGGATTACAGCACCTGCAAGCAGGTGCAGGGGCTGGGCTTTCAATCTCACAGCCTGGAGTGCCAGCCATGCCCCTGGGCAATGCTGAGATGGCGATTGAGACTGGACATGGTGGCACACACCTATAATCCCAGCTCTTGGGAGGCTGCAAACAGGCAGATCACTAAACTTTCATTTTCAGATGACATGATACTTTACTTGAAAGATCCAAAAAACTCACCAAGAAGCTACTTGAATTAATACGCAAATTCAGTAGCATAGCAGGGTACAAAGTTAATACCCCAAAGTCAATAGCATTCCTCCATGCAGATAACAAACACATTGAAAGGGAAATTAGAGAAACAGTACCTTTTATAATAGCACTGTGGAAAATGAAATACCTAGAAATTAATCTAACTAAAGAAGTAGAAGATCTATTCAATGAGAACTATAGCACTCTGAAAAAAAGCAATCATAGAGGATTTCAGAAAATGGAAAGATATTCCCTGCTCCTGGATAGAAAGAACCAACATTGTGAATATAGCCATACTCCCAAAATTGTTACAAGGACTTAATGTAATCCCAATCAGAATACCACTAACATACCTTGCACACCTACAGAAATCATTCTTAAAATTTATTTGGAACCAGAAAAGACCAAGAATAGCAAAGGCAATCCTGGGCAGCAAAGACAAGGCAGGAGGCATTACAATTCCTGACCTAAAATTATACTGCAAAGCTACTGTGATAAAATCAGCATGGTATTGTCAAAAAACAATAAACCTGAGGATCAATGGAATAGATTAGAAGATGCAGAAGCAACTACAAACACAGTCAGCTACCTTATCTTCAACAAAGGGGCCAAAGATGTTTATGGAAAGAAGGCCAGCCTCTTTAACAAATGGTACTGTACAAACTGGACCTCTACATGCCAGAGACTAAAACTTCACCCAGTTCTATCACCATGCACTAAACTAAAGTCAAAATAGATTAAAAATATAAATATAAAAAAGAAAAACACTAAATTTCCTGCAAGAGAAAGTAGGAGGAAATCTTGAAGACAGTGGGGTAGGCAAGCAATTCATGGATAAAAATCAAAATACACATGTAATACTTAAAATATTTAACAACTGGGACCTCTTGTTACTGAGAAGCTTTTGTGCATCAAAAGAAATTACCAACAAAATGAAAACAGAACTGCCAAATTTTGAAAAATCTTAACTAATGAGTACTCAGACAAAAGTCTTCTATCTAGAATTTATTAAAAAAAATTAGGGCCCCAAAATTTAAAGACTCAATCCAGAAATGGATGTCCAAGATGAATACACACTTCTTAGCAGAAGAAATACTAGAAGCTTAAAAATACATAAAGAAATGTTCCACATCACTAGCCATCCATGAAATGCAAATTTAAACATTACTTAGATACCATCTCACTCCAATAAGAATGGCTACCATAAAGAAATCAACCAACAGCAAATGATGGAGAAGCTATGGGGGAAAAGGAACACTTCTCCACTGCTGGTGGGTAGGCAGACTAGCACAATCATTATGGAAATCAGTATGGAGACTCCTTAAAAAACTAGGACTTGAAATCCCATTCAATCCAGCTTTCCCCTTACTGGGTATTTTCCCAGAAGAACTGAAAACATCATACCATAGTGATATTTGTGTACCTATGTTTATAGCAGCAAAATTTGTGATAGCCAAATCTTGGAAACAACCAAAATGCCTATTACGTGAAGAATAGTTGAAAAAGATGTGGTATTTTTATGCAATGGAGTATTACTCAGCTGTAAAGAATGATAAACTCAAAGGCTTCATAAATAAGTGGATGTATCTTGAACACATACTCATAAGTGAAATAAACCAGACCTACATGTGTAAATATCATATAATCTCCCTCATAGAAGAACTCAAAAGAAGAAATAAAAATGGAAAGGCATAACATAGCTAAATGGAGATCAAGAACTTAAGGATTAAACAATGAAGAGAGGGCAAACAGAAAAGTTAGGAAAAAATAGCAGGGGCAAAACCATGCACTTATATACACAGGATGATTTAGACAATGGTCCTAAGAATCTCCAACAGGTTTTTGAAACAAGCAGGTAATTGGTAGAATCTGCACCCTGCCTGACTATGTATACTAACATCTATGAACTAAGCAAATACACTGAGGATAGCTATGTATAATACTAAAATCATGCCTGGAATACCTATCATTCTGGTCTTCTAATTATTCACTGTTTGTAATGTCATATTGACTATGGCTATACTCTCTCTCTAGTAAATGTTTACTTAAAAATTTAAAAAGAAAGAAAAAAAGGTAATAAAAGAGAATATATGACAAGGAAAAAGGCCATAGTAGTAGTGTAATGCTACAATTTTGTAGTCAGGTTCCTACATCTCTGTGTAGCAATGCATAACCCTTCTTTTTTTACATTCTACAGGGGTTTTAAAGTTTAGAATATCAACAATTGATGGAAAATAGCTGTTTCATGCTATGTCTAAGGCATTTGATACTCAGAAAAATAATGATATTAAGCTCAAGTGCCTAAGTTATAGGGGATAATATCATTAAGCTTCTCTTCAGGATGGTCAACAACTTAAGTTGGCAGTCCAAACAATTAGAGAAAAAATGGATACAAGTATAGTCAATATTTTGGGTCTAGCCCTTCAAGATCAGTGAAAACACAGGACATAAAAGAATCTGTACTGTAACATCATATAACTCAGTGGAGTCCCAAATTTTCTGTGCAAGAATATGGGGCCATAGAGGAAAGCAATCGATAATGTACAGTGTGCTTCAGGAGAGTCACCTAGAGAGAACACATTCTCTCAGGCTTCCACAGAGAACAAAATGGTCAAGCAATAGTCATGATTCATCCAGATGGCTGACACTGACGAAAGTCTGCAAACCACAGTACATGGTTTCAGGGTAAACCCTGAGGAGACCTGACTGACCTTGTCAGACATAAAAATTACATATTTATTGTGACATAGGTCTTGCTTTATCTTAGTCTTAATCATCCAGCAGAAACGTCTAACCATGAGATATAAAAAGAAGAGTCATATTAATATGCTCAGTTGTAAAATGCTCAAGTCAATAGCTTCCAATAATGCCAAGTGAGCTGATAATCCACTACTATTAGGGACTACTGGAGTATCTATACAGCTACTTTCTCTTTCAGAAAAATCTGTGCTAATGATGCTTAGACAAGAAATCATGTATGTATCTCATACTCTGAACAACTATGACAAATATGACATTATGCAATGTATTAATTACTTTAAAATGATAATAATGATAACTTTTAAAAACAGGCAGATCACTATGAGTCCAATCTAGTAGTGAAGGGTGTGGTGGTGCACACCTGTAATCCCAGCACTTGGGAAGCTGAGGTAGGAGGATCAAAGTGACTTCGAGACCAGCCTGGGCTACGAAAAATGAGCTCAAGGCCAGCCTGAACTGCATAGAGAGACCCTGTCTCAAAAAATAAAACAATCTAGTAGTGAGACCCTAAACACCCTGTATACCCTTCCTTAAAATACAAAAAAAAAAAAAAAAAAGAATATTGCCATCACATGCTTCAACATAGGACATTTCTACAGCTGAAGGTTTCATGTCTTCTTTGCTTCGCTGAAATCTTTTAGATACAGGAAAATATGAGGGAAAAAGTCTTTACCAGTAACTACTGAGTCCAGTCTGTTAATGGCATCTGAGTTTATAACATCTTACCTTCAAACTTCTTCATGGATGTGGCACCCCCATGAGTCAGTTATGCAGTTTTCTTTGTGTACCTAGGAAAGTTAAAGGCTCTCAAAGCTAATCTTTAATCTGTGTACCAGTATTTCCTTATTATTCAAAATGATGCTATGAAGTGGACGTCATTATTCTTTTCATTTTGTAATAGAGGAAATTGGAGCCTGTGAGGATGAAATCAATTATAGAAAGTCATACAGTGAGTTAGTCTTAGAGTCAGAAATTGAACCATGAAGACTAGGGTGCATGTGCCAACATACTCTGCTGTTTTTCTTCAGTGGAATAAAAGACTGAGGGCTACAGGGGGATTTAGCTGATACTGGGAAACAGTAAGAAGAGGAATATTAGTTTCCTAAGGTTGTTGTAGTCAAGATTTGCAAGGGGGACAATTTAATATAGGACACGGTATCTATAGGATTATTTTATGATTGCAACCTCAGAGCCAAATACTAATTGAAGGAAATCTGTCCACAGACTAAAGGCCCAAAACATCCCGCTGAGAGCCTGGATTCCATAGCAGTGTCCTTCATGAGTTCAGATGAAGATGTGATGCCCATGGCAATGCATGCATGAATCCAACTAGAGGCTCATGACAATGTCTCAGGCAGGCCCATTTCACAGATTTGTGCTGGGATAACCACAGGCCAGTAGTGGAAGTTAGAAAGTCTGTGCCAGCCAGATGTAGGGCCGGTGCCAACAGGCTGAGGGATCAATACGCGAGCCAGGAAATAATGCTCAAAGCAAGGACCAGAGCTCCCTCGAAAAGTACCACAACCATCCTCAGAGCCAAAGAGGTCCCAAGCTCCTCTGACAATGAGAACAGTCAAGTTCATGTCAAGAAAGCCAACATGACCAGGTCCTCCAGGAGAACCAACAGCCCCAAGAGAACCAACAGCTCCCTACAACACCTAAACTTCCTCTGCAGTTCTACCTTAGACTACCAGCAACAATCCTCAGGTGAGCCTCCCGCACCCAGCACCACGTGGACTCATTTCAGCTGGGTGTTACCAGCTGCCCACCAGCTGTCAATTCACCACAATTGCCATAATAAAGTACAAAGACGGGATAGGTTAACGCAGTAGACATGTATGGCTTCCCACTTCTGGAAATTAAAGGTCCAAAATGAAGGTGTTGGTAGAGCCATGCTCTCCCTGGTGCCTCCTCTTCGTTCTGCCTTCTGCCCTTTGCTGTCAGTCCTGCGGGGCTCCACGTTCAGTCCCTTACTCCAGCACTGTCCTCTCCAGTGTCTCCTCACATCCTCTCCTAATGCAATGTCTCTTTCCACTTCCACATTTATTTTTTAATATAAGAATCCTAGACACAACAGACTACATTCAAAATTACTTCATTTTGATTGCTGTACACAAACCCTATCCCCAAATGAAGTTACATTCTCAGTTACTGACATTAGGTCTTCATCATTTCTATCTGGAAGATCTTAATCCCACCCATAACAAGAAATAACAAGTAGTAGATCTGAAGAATGTGGGAAAACTATCAGATCTGCTTTGTAACAATGAACACATTCTTGATCTTAAGCACCAGTCTACTCTATTGTGTACCCATAAAACTGTAATAATATGTTTGCAATTAATCAGTTTTCTGGGACTTCTTATGGAGAAATGCTGCATACATCTTTTTTTGACTGAACCAAAACCTTAGGTTTCTGTATCACGTTTAGATTTTTACAAATAGTATGATCACTACTTGCACGTATAGTGACTTCATTCTTTAATTCACTCTATAAATACTAATAGGCTCATTTACTACATGGCAGTAACATTGCTGGCTACTGAAGGAAGATTTAAAATAGCAGAGTCTGGAAAAAGCTGCTGAGTGCACCAGACACAGTTGTGTGAAGATTTTCCGAGGGCTTTGCATGGAGGGCTACTGGATCCAGAAGGAAACAAATTCCTCCAGAAAGGGAGTGATGAGTTTACCAGGCCACACTTCAGCAAAGCAAGTCAGACGCTCAGAGTCAACCCAGTCCAAATGGAATGCTTTCTCCTCCCTCCAGAACCTGTCCCTCAAGCCATCCTCCCCGTGTCCTTGGAAACAGATCTCCATTTCCCATTGCTCAGAGAAGAAAACTTAGAGTCATTCTTGGCTCTTTTCTTTTCCTCACACTCTCCCCAGCCAGCAGGAAAGGCTATTATCTCTACCTCCAAACTCAATCCACCGTGTGGCAATTTCTCATCACCTTCAGTTCCAATACATCCCCATCTCTTACCTAAAACAGACCCTCACTGCATCTTGCTATTTTGAATTTCATCACCCAGCAAAGTCCACATAGCAGAACACCTGGCATTATCATTTTAAAACATTCGATTATTGTCATCCTCTGTGATGGCTACTCTCTCAGCCACAGTGAAAGCCAGTGTCTTAAAAGTTTTCCCATAGAATCTTTCAGTGTCTCCCTCATTCCCTTCAGTGACACCATAATCACTCAGATGCTTCTACCCTTCTTTTGATCCTCCAGTCGCACTAGCTCCTTGCTGCTCCTAGAAAACGCAAGGAATATGCCCACATGAGAGTCTTTTCACTGGGCGTTCCATTTACCAAAACATTGGTTCTCGGCCTTTTGGTTAATATCAAGTGTAGTATCTGTTCTTATCAGTTTAATAACTCACACCATTTACCAAAACATGTTCCTCCTACATATACACATAGCTAGTTCCTCTTTATTAAGGGCAGGAAATTTTTATTGGAGGATAGGAATGGGTATAGGAATAGATACTAAAAGGAAGGGACCTGAGTGGGTGGCTGCAGAGGTCATCTTTCCAAGAATGTTTTTTAGGCAAGATCACAATGTAGGTACAGCATGGGTCACTTTATAATCTACTCATAAAATTACAAAATAGCCACTTAGTTCATATTGATTCAGTTGTGAAATGGGACACATAGCAAGGGCATATAGATGACATCATTAACCTTGGTCAATAATCCATAGTCTTAGTTTTTTCTTTATTCTTAGCCTTAGTCATAGTAATCACCATCTCAATCTCAGTGGATGAGAGAGGAGGGTCTGGTCCTAAGGAAGCAACGGTCTACTTCTCTTGGAAATCCCAAGAGGCTGTTATAATCTCCAGCTCCCATTAATCCCTTAGAGAAGTATGTAACCCTGGCCACCCACAGGGCTGATTCTGTCAACTTCTTTAAGTCTCACACAAGGATTACCTACCCCAAATATGCTATGTGCAACTGCTCTCACGTTTCCCACAACACCACTATCTCTCGCTCTCCTTTCTTTCTACCCTGCTCTAACCTTTTCCTCAGAGCACCCATCACCTTCTAGGCTACTTTATGATGTTCATTGCCAGTCATTCTTCCTCCATTAAAATACAAGCTCCAAGAGGGTGGAGGTCCTTGTTTTCATTACCCAGGCATCTGTAGATACAATGACTGTTACACATGCTCACCATCCTTCTTAAGTGCATGACAAGATCACTGATATGAACAAAAGAGAATTCCACAGACTGCAAATCACCGTTGCTACTGGAACATAAAAAACTTGTGGGATAACGAAAAAGGTAAAATTAGGACTTGGGAGGCTCCTTCCTCCTAGTCCCTACAAATGAGAACCAGTATATAAGGAAACAGCCATCAGATATACACATGGAATGCTTGTGATTCTCTTTCAACATTACGTCTCTTTCCCATAGCGAGGACCAACCACACCAAACTTTGAGAATTCACCAGAATAAATTCTAATATGGTTTTGCTATTGTCATAAGTTTAGCCCTTCCTGAGTGCGATAGAAATATGATTGTTTAGAGCACAACCTGCACTTAAATTTCAATGATAGTCAAAGGATTTGATTAGATGATTCAAGCTGTCTTGTCTGATGGGTAAGTAAGAGGGTTCTTTTGAGACTTAAAGAGTCTCAGTAAGCAAAGCACCTAGAACAGTGTCTGGGAATAGTAGATACTGCCTAACTTTTCATAATGCTACTTATTATATAGTGGTTGTGAGCAAAATTTTTGTTTTCTCAGTAGTTTTCTGCCAGCCATTGGTGGTACGCACCTGCAATTCCAGCAATTGAGAGGCTGACACAGGAAGGTTTCTCTGAGTTTGAGGCCAGCTTGGAGGAGGAGAGGGTAGAGGAGGTCTAAGAGGAAGAGGAGGAAGAGGAGGAGGAGGAAAAGAAGGAAGAGAAGGAGGAGAAGAAGAAAGACAGGACCAGCCTCAACTGCAAAGCGAGACCCTGTCTCAAAAAGACAAAAAAAAAAAAGAAGAAAGAGATTTCCTGAGCAAGTATCATTTAAGTTAAGCATGTCTAAATATTTCAAAAGTAATAAACATGAGACATTTTTAAAATAATTTAATTTAATTTATTTTATTTTATTTTATTTTATTTTATTTTATTTTGAAGAGTTAAAAACAAAAACAAAGACAAAAATCAGAAACAGGGCAACATGCAACAATATATATGTTACAGATTTTCAAAAAAGAATAGCTGATTAACAATGGTTAATATATGTTATGATTTATGTCTAGTTGTCCCCCCAAACCTCATGCAATCATGGGGC
>PVJA010034283.1:0-22670 GCA_004027025.1 Myocastor coypus | reverse complement strand
CATCCAACCATCCATCCATCCATCCATCCATCCATTCATCCAACCATCCATCCATCCATTTTTCCATCCTTCTGCCCACCCATTCATCCATCTATCTCCCCAACCATTCAATCCTCATTCATTATCTCATTTGATTGTTTGATAACTGCTCATTCTTATACCTGACACAATTTGGGAGGCTGATGTTCATCTGTGAATAGAGCAAAGTCCTTTCCCGATTCTTTTATGTCCCTGTATGATTTTCTGCCATGTGGCCCTGTGTATGTCTGGGCATGCCTATCCATGTTTTCAAGAGTTTGTCTATAAATGTAACTACCTGTGTTACTTCCATGAAGTGGAGGCAAGATACTGAATGTTCCCAAAATATTGGGGGAGAGGTGACTGGACAAAGATACAGAAATAGCTTTCTGCAAACTTGGTAAGTTCAGATCTGGCTGCCCTGTCTGCACTGATATTAGGGGCCTATGTGCCCCTTAGAAGGGGCACATTTGGTGCAGCCCCCATCAACTCTCTGAGATACAGCAGGAAATAGAAGTAACACTGTGTAGAATTAGTCAGCACCTAGAAACCCCTCCTGAGGCACCGTCAGAATCCTCTCTACCACTTCAGGACATAGACAGATCAGGTTCTACTTTCCCGTTTTGCAGATGAGGTCACTGGAAGCTCCAAGACATTTAGGATGCTGCCAGAGGTCACACAGCTTAAAAATAGTGGACTAGAACAGCTTCCTGCACCTGTAGGAAATGATCTGGTTTTTGTGGTTAGTGCTCTGGATTGCCCTTCCCTGATTTGGGTTCTTCAAGATCAGTTTACTGAGGCCTGCTGGAGAGCCCCTTGGCTCAGCAGCCACTCAGGTGGCAACACCACCAGGAGCCAAGACAGCAGCAGGACGCCAGAGGCTAGTTTCCACGATATTAACCATTTTTTAGCAGGTAAGTTGCTGGGTCTCTGCATAATCCTCTGGCCTAGATAAGGAGGCCTTAGCCCGGAAGGGCAATTTGGAGATGGAGCGATCAGAGTGAAATGCTCAGAGCTGTGTGCTTGTCCCAGCATCCTAGCTGCGGGACCTTACTTAGGTCTCTTTGCCCACCGAGAGGCTGTTTTCTCAGCTGTAACTTGTCAGTGATGTGGTTTAGCTCAGAAACCCATGCATGGCTGAATAAGCCTTGAGCCAAGGAAACCTGCGTAGCATGTGGGAATGCAGGGTGCCTCTGTAAGAGGGTGTTAGGATGAACCTGCCATAGCCTTTGGCTTGCAGTAGGTAGCTTGAGAGAGTCTCAAAGGAACGAGGGTTCTATTTTGGATTAGTAGTTCAATGATTAGAAACCTACATCCGTCTTGTCTAGAAACGGAGGGCCAGATCATGGCCAATGACCAATTGCCTGAACCCCTCAAAAGAGATAGACAGGCAGGCCTTTGGGAAATGACATATTTGGGGCAAAGCTCTCATTTCATCAGGACACAGAGCTAACTACAGAAGAGTCCTATTTTTGTCTCATACAATCAGGCTCATGGCAGAGTCTCATCTGATGGTGATGTTGGCCATCAACATTCAGCGGGGACGTCAAGGCCAGGTCATAACAGAGGCTGCTATCTCCACTGCTTCCCCAGTGGAACTGTGTGTTTCCAATGTTTGGGGAGATTTAAACACTGCCTTGACACTGCCGTGGCTGTGCTAGGGGGTGACTAGACCCAGCCCACTCATTGAGGGTGCGCCCCAGGCGTTGCTATTAAACAAAGCAAAACAAAACACTTTTAAGGTTATTGAAAAGTACAGCCAAAGAGGAGAAGCACTGGTTTAGTTCGTGGTGTTACTTGGCTGAAGAAGAGAAAGTATTTGGAATCACAGCATAGTGCCTGGCACAGGGCAGGAGCTGAGTAAATATTTTTCTTCCAGCCCCTCCTCCTCCTCTTCTTCTCTTTCCCTCGTCCTCCTAGTGCCCACTTCCGCTTCCTCTTCATCCTGCTGGTCCTCTTCCTTCTTTTTTCTCACTCCGTCCCTCCTCCTCTTCCTCCTTCCCTTCATCGCCTACTCCTTTCTTCCTTTCCTTCCCTTCCTGCCTCTGGCTCCTCCTCCTCCTTTGTCTTCCCTCTCCCACCTTCTCCATGCCCTGTTTCCATCCTTCTCTTTTCCTTTGGTCCTCCCTGATCTCTCTGGCATATGGTGGGACCCAGATTTTAAAATCTCCGCAGGTGTGGTGGACATGTGGTCGAGAGTAAGAAGCATTTCAGAAGGAGAAAAGCAGCCCCGGACTTCGGGATCTGGACCTGATGTCCCTGTTGGACCTCAGCATTCCCAAGCAGCACCACCACCAAAGCCCGACTTTTATTTGTTCTTATTTTCATCTCTCTGCTTTTTCTTCTCTTGTTCCTTTCTCTTCTCATCCACAGGAGAAACCCTCACTTCCTCCTAAGGCAGTGACACTCAGTGTACCAGCATACAGACAGTGTGAGTGAGGGGGAACAGGGCCTTGGAAGGACCTTTCAGGGTGGCCTTTTGTGCTGTGCGACCTTTCCGAGGTGGCTCAACTTCGCTGCTCAGAGCATCCCTTACTCAGTGTGAGCTGCTTTTCTGTCAGCACCTGCTCTGTCATACTAAATGATGAATAAATTTCTCACCTCATGCACTGTATCTTATACTTGTCCATCTCTTTGCCCACCAAGAAGCAGTTTTCTCAGCTGTAACTCGGCAAGTGTCAGGGATACATGTCAGTTTCCTCATCTCAAGAAAGGGAATGATACTAGTATCTTCTTCAATGTGGGTATAGAGAAGAGATTGCGAGTCCATATACAAAGTGTGGCATCAAGGCACTTAAAAAGCATGCATCATCATGAAATTCGAGATATAAAGGGAATACTTTAGGAGTGAATTCTCATCATTCACTTGTGTATGATTTTATGCAAAATTTTGCCTCAGTATTGCATGTCAATGCAAACTAGCAATGATAGCAATGATAATAAACATTATTTCTCTATAATGTACAAACAAAGCGTGTGTGTGGATTTCAGAGTGTTGTGGTCCAAGAAGTCAGTGAGGCAGCCCCCTCTGTGTTACAGCCCCTTCTCTGAGCAAGGCAGGGCAGGGACAGCGCAGAGCGCAGAGCGGGGGATAGCAGCGGCCGGGCCTCAGCCCAACCTGGGGGCACGGGTAGGATGCTGGGGTTCCACTGGGCAAGGGGTTACCTGCTCTCATAGCTGGAGGAGCGAGATTCCGAGCTCTGGGACCGAGAGGGACAGCGGTGATGGCGGTGGCGGTGAGACTTTCGGGGCCTGCTTCGGGATCTTGGTGGGATGGGGGAGAGAGAGAGACATAGAGACAGAGAGACAGAGAGAGACAGAGACAAAGAGACACACAGAGAGAGACAGAGAGAGAAATTGATCTTAAGACAAACACCCATCTTGTTCTCCATAAGTCACAGTCCCTCCCACAGGTCTGGGACCCCACTTTGCTGTACCTCAGCTTCCCAAGAGTTCAGGGTTCTCTACCTAGTGGTGCTGAACACAGAGGAACAGAAAAACAGAAAAGCGTTCTCTAGAGGGAATGTGGGTGACCCAGGGCCTGCCCCCCACCCCCGCCATGGCAAGCAGGCCTGGTGCAGATCATACCCTGGGCAAAAAAAGCCACTCCTCATCCCACCTGTCCCTCAACCGAGACAGCGGCCTCCATTTTCCACAGCTCTCAGGTACCCAAATGTGGGATCAGAGGGCTGCTAAAAAAGTCACTAGCCAAAACCCTGGAGCTGAAGTATACAAAGGGCTGCTTCACCTCCAGAAAAGTGATCTGCTGGATGTTTCAATTTTTCAAGAAAATGTGAAGACATAGATATTTTTAATGTAAAATATTCCTATTTTAAATGGAAGTTACTCTTTTTTTTGGCAAAGTTACATTTTGGGAAAAGGAGAATGTAATTTTCAGGATAAGTTTGGCCTTTGGGCTGCCAATTTGTAATTTGAAACCTGGAAATAAAGTCCAGATCCAAAGTTCAGATCGTATACAGTCTTTCATAACGGTTATGAATATAATCAAGGATCATTATAGTGGAATTACTGCAGGTTAGTTTAGTTACTTGTGACCAATGACAATGATCCAGACATAGCCTTGGTGACAAAGGGAGGACAGAGAATGCCAGTAGTTTGGGATGCCAGTGGGAGCTAAAAATGATTTAATTGCTTTAAAAGGTTGGTTATCTCAAGAAAGGATACAAGGATTCCTGTTCCATCATCTTCTGGCCATGTCCCTTCCTTCTATAAAACATTGCTATTGCCCTTCTGAAAAGGGTTCCCTACTCTGATACCCTACTCTGATTTCTGAAATGGAAGCGTCTTCAGATGCTGATTCCCGCCCTGCTCTCCGGCTGCGGCTTTGACGTGTTTATCCTGGCCTAGCAGATTCAACCAATTTGGGACGTGTAACTCTCTACCCGTGTCCTGACTAGCACATTTCCCAGTTCCTGGTGCTGGAGATGGCGATGAGGACAGGTCAGCCGTACCTAACACATAGTTCGTGCCATGCACTAAGCCTCAAGCACTTCTTCTCTTCAGTGGGCGCATGTATGTCTCACAAGAACTTAAGATGTAGGTTTTCTCATTTGTCCTCATTTTATAGGTAAAGGAATGGCCCAAAGAACTCAAACTGCCCACATATACTACTAGAACAGTCTCCCATCCTTGTCCCCCACCTGGACACCTCCTCCTGAAGGAAGCCTCTGTAGCCCAGTCTTCCTTCCACCTGATGCCACTGTCCCCTGTCTATCTACTGTGGGCTCCTCTAGGCCAGGAGAATGTCTGCCCACCTCTGTTCCTGGGCCTGGCGCAGGGCTGCCATATATAAGGTCATACCAAGGGCTGTTGAATATAAGGAAGCTGAGGCAGCTGTGACCATGGGCTTGGTGAGAATAAGCCATTATTTATCTTAAAGACGCCTTGCTTTCCCTGATCTCTCTATTGCTGTCTTTGTTTCTCTGTGTGTCTGTGTGTCTGTCTGTCTGTCTCTCCTCTCTCTCTCTCTCTCTCTGGCTCTCACAAGTTTTCTGAGGCTCAGCTCATGATTTCTGAGGCTCATCTAGCACTTGGCCCTGGAGAGAGAGGATACGTTGCCACCATGTCCTTCCTGGTGCTCTTGGGGCTGCCTGTCCTGCAGCCTCAGGGCACATGCAGTGCTGAGGTCTCTGGGTGCGTGTGCTCTATCTCTGCTTAGCGTGAGAACACACTCTACAGATGATGAAAATTTTTGCCTTGTATTGAACAAGCCTGGCTTGGGGAAGTTCTGCCCCAAACTAACTAGAAGTTCTAGAGGGCCTTTCCCAGGCCTTCAGGGTAGTGGCTGAAGTGCCCTCCTCCAGCTGGCCCTGAGGGGCGAGACCCTTGGGGCAGCCCAGCTAAACGCACTCCCTCTGTGCTCCTGCCTACTCTTTTCCTTCCCCAGCAACCGACACCTTTCATCCTATTGTCCTTGATCCTCTCTTTAGAAGCTGCTTGGCGGGAGATAAAAAATTAGTTGATTGGAAAACATGCACTAACATTTGCAGGGTATAAAATAGGTGGGCTGTAACCAAATTTACTTTTAATTTGGTAGGGAACTGAACTCCCCAGGCAGCAGTGGCTGATTTGAATTTCTACTACCAGCTATAAACCTTGAAACAGCTGGGGCCTTGAGATTGAGGACCAGACCTCTACTGATAGCTCCTTACTGTAAACCCTGCAGCCATGGTATGGGCACATATACCTGTTCACACATATACACACACATGATCAGAGTCCCATAATCCATGCACACATAGTACACACATGTAAAAACCACCACACATGCCCTGTATGTGAAATGCACACAGATATATAAACATATAACCCACACCTCCACAAAGAGTGCGTAGAATTCATACACGGTAGTCCCTTGTGCACCTTTATGCATATAACGCACATACATGCTGAAACAAGCACAGACACACAGGAGCATCATGTAAACTCAAGCAGGCACCACAAAGACACACCATATGCCCGCATTTTAGGCATTTTTGTACACAATATGCACAAATGTTTGCATGACATAGAATATACAGGCATTTATAAACAATGTACACAGTACACATATGCATAGTACATATCCATATGTACACAGCCAACACACAAGGTACCCACACAGTGAGCACACGTGCAAAACCAAATAGTCACGTGCATTATAAACACACATGCATACACACCCACATGGTGTCACAGACACAATGCAGCATACTCATACACACCCACACCCACAACTGCAAGCATGTACACAGCTTCCTCTCCTCTTTCTCCCTTCCCTTCCTTAGGCCCTCTGAGTTATTCATCCCTGCCCTGTTCCTGTTTATTTGCCAGCTACCACTCTAGGTGCTAGAAGCCAGAACGCTGATTCTCAAGTGCAGAGAGTATTCCAGGGGGTGGCCACTTACTGTTTCTTGTGCCTCTTCTCTTCCCTTCTTTTGCTTTTTGGGCTAGAGGAGCTAAATAAGAAAAGTCTAATTAATTGAAAGATGTAAAAAAAAAAATCCCAAAATGTAATTAAAGATAAAAATAAACAAGAGATTGAAATGCTAAATATCTATCTATCTATCTATCTATCTATCTATCTATCTATATCTCCCCAAAACCCAAGCATTATGGGAAGGACACTGATCATTGCCCAAGACCAGAGAAGTTGCTGCCAACTTCTTCATGCAGCAAGCTCTGGGAGGGATTCTGACTCATGCACATGAGCTAAGGAGGGGGAGCTACGGATGCTAAACTCAGCTTTGGTAAGTTAAAAATGACAGTGATAACAACAGTAATAGTAGCAAAAATTATCACCCTTGGAGGCTATATTATAGGCTCTGCTAAATTCTTTAGAGCGGCAAAATCATTCTATTGTCCCCACAGCCTATGGAAGAAAGGGTCATTTAATAAGGGCTCATTTTTTCCTGATGTGGAAACTGAGTCTTGAAAGGCTAATACATTTGTCCAGAAAGTGAGCTGGAAAGTAGCCCCAGACCATGGGTCCCCAGAGTCCATACTTTTGAGAGTTATTTAGTTTAACTTGTAAGGGAAGAAAATTGTGACACTCAAGTAACTTGGTACATCCTGAAATTCTCGGTGCCTGCATATTCAGGGTTTTTGCATTTTTTAAAAAATTTCTGAGCCAGAGAACTGGGCTATGGATAGGACAGATTATGAGAAATCAGAGTCACAGGTAATCAAATGAGGTCCAAGAAGGTGCCAGATAGGCTTCAGAGGGTCGCTCAGAGCCCCACAGTGTCATGGGAAGGGGAAAGCATTTTCACCCAGTGGCCTCACACTTTGAAGTTAGTCAAAGGCGCTGTCTCCGCACTGAACCCCAGCCCCAGAGCAGCGCAGGGCTTCCTGAAAGATGAGAGTCAAATCCCAGCCCTGCTGCTTATCTGACAACTTACTTGTCTTTTCTAAGGCCAGTTTACTCATCCATGAAGTCGGGCCATTGCTTAGGCTGCAGAGCTGAGTGGATGTATGACACTGGCAGTCGCTGTTTATGCATTAAATGAGTAAGTGACAGGGCTTCGGATTCAGCAAAGTACCATACCTATAACCACTGGTATTTAAGAAGCCGCTGACACCTGCCCTGCTCCTGTCTGACAGATCAGAGTGTGAAGTTTGGTGTTGATGGCGTCTAGCTCTATGGCCATTCCTGCTACAATGCCTGTCTCAGTCTCAATTTCTCCATGTGCACATCTTCTACACAAGGCTGCGGCCGTTATTAATGAGAGTCAAACATATGCATAGGAAGAAGGGGCTTGGTGCAGGGTCTACTTCGCATAGGCAAAAGCTTAATTTATGTTCATCTGGTGTTTCTAATACACCAGGATTTGGTCTCTGTGCCTCTGACTGGCTCTTGCAAAGTTCAGGTGGAGCGATGGAAGACATATTCTGCATATGCCCAGCTCAAGGTTTCAGCCAGTGATAAAGCAGACCCAGGCAGAGCTAAAGGGGACCTATCCAGAGGGATGAGTCCAGGGACACTGTCCAAGCTCAATGGAAGTTAAAAGCTGGCCCAGAACATTTGCAGACCCCCTAGCCGTGTCTTTTTTTCAAGGAAACTGAGGCCCAGGAACACAAAGATGGAGACGGAGATTTAATCCAGAAAGCCAACCAAAGTCTGGCTTGGGTAAGAGGAAAGTTGAACAAGTAGCAAGAGTTTGTAAGACTCTTACCTGTGCCTTCGTTTCTTGGAGAATGACCTAATTGAAGAGAAAAGGGAGTGGGGTAAGAAAGGAGAGAAGCGAACACAGAGGGAGAAAGAAAAGGAGAGAAAAAAGGGATGGAAGAAAAAGGAAGGAGAAGAAAAGAAGGGAAGGGAGACAATAAATATGGGTGAGTTTGGGGCTCTTCTTGTGGAGTGAAGGCATCACTAGACTTGGGATTAAGCTACTTAGGGATCAGGACATGTAGGACACCTGGGGGTCAGGTTATGTGGGACACCTGGGGGTCAGGTTATGTGGGATACCTGGGGGTCAGGTCATGTAGGACACCTGGGGGTCAGGTCGTGTAGGACACCTGGGGGTCAGGTCATGCAGGACACCTGGGGATCAGGTCATGTAGGACACCTGGGGGTCAGGTCATGTAGGACACCTGGGGACCGGGTCGTGTAGGACACCTGGGGGTCAGGTCATGTAGGACACCTGGGGATCAGGTCATGTAGGACACCTGGGGGTCAGGTCATATAGGACACCTGGGGGTCAGGTCTTGTAGGACACCTGGGGATCAGGTTATGTAGGACACCTGGAGGTCAGGTCATGTAGGACACCTGGGGGTCAGGTCATCTGGGAACACCTAGGGATCAGGTCATGTGGGACACCTGAGGGTCAGGTCATGTAGGACACCTGGGGGTCAGGTCATGTAGCCAATCCTCATCCATCAGATTTTAAAGAATATAGAGATGAGATACTATTGATTTTCATACTGATGTTTGAGCCAAATTGCACCATTGCCCTAATCCTCACCCCAAATTGTCAGCAAGCCTGTCCTCGATGAGTCTGGATGAACAGACTAGAGAAGAATCCTGTACTTTCTCTCCTCCCTCTCAGTGTCTCTCTTCATCATGGATTCTCTCTCTTTCTCCTCCTCCTTTTCATCGCAACCACCATCACTATGAGAACCCCACTTCTTACTGTGTGCCCGGTTCTGGGTTACGCACCCATCCCACACAATCTCATTTAATCTCCCCAAACTCTGCAGAGCACTGTTAACAAGTATCTTCCCAGACAAAAACACTTAAGCTCACCTATGTGTTACTGAGCTGCCCAGGGTCATACGGCTTCCCCAGTGTAAGTTCTACTCGTTTTTCAGAGCTGCCCTCCACTCTCCTCTTCTCACTGAGCATTCCTTAGCATTTTCTGAGTCTCTCAGACTGGCCAATGCCTCCTCTTTATTCCCTTAATCCTCAGGAGAGTTTCTGAACTTGCACTTATCAGAGAACAGTCTTCTGCCCATTATAATCACCAGTTTCCCCCACTAGGGCATGAGAAATTTGGGAGCAGGAACTGAGTTTTGATCACTGTTCTCTTTCTGGGTCCTGGAATCTTCATTCACGGTACTATAATGAGTGCTCAATAAATAGATGTGAAAAATGATATTTTGCAAAAACAGCTCTCAAATTTTGTTACTTGAGGGAGGAAAAAGCTCCATGCTTCCCCTATTCCTAGCTCCAACTTTAAAGAAGAAAAAGTCAACCATCATTAGCCAAGTATGGTAAGAAACTGGAGAAGCTAGATCAGGAGCAGGGAGATGTTTAGTAGGTAAGGGCTTGGGAAGGACGTCATTAGTATTTCCCATCGTCTTTGTCTTATGAAGCTCCAATTCTTCCATTACTGTATTTACCTTCTGGCAAATCTCTTTTTCATGAGAAGAAACTCTTTGGTGAGAAGTCACCTGGCTTCCAGGATCCTCATATTGAAAAGTCCCTCAAACTGGTATGGATTATACAACCTTGGAAGGTGATAAAATCTCAGTCTATACTCATTGGCATGGCCTTGACTCTACTACTATGGGCCCTATGTGGAAAGATTTCTGATACTAAATTAATAATTAATAAGATTTCACTAATTGTCCCGTCTTGTATGTATTTTATTCACCAATCTTGCCACCTCTTGTATGAATCATGAACTCAGAAAACATCCATGGAGGGGCCAGGGAGATAGCTCAGTAGAATAAGTGCTTGCCTTGCAAGTGCAAGGTCCTGAGTTCAATTCCTGGTACAAAAAAAAAAAAAAAAAAAAGCATACATAGAAAAGTCTGTGCAGGCAATGGATAACCAGTGAGATCTGAGTTCAAGACATTTGAACAACGTAGGCCAAGAGAACACCAACCCTTGACATGGGAAAAGCCACACTGCAGACCCTCTGAAGTAGGTGTTAGGTGCAGGGGGGAAACCCAGTGATCTCTTACCTTTGGTTCCATGGTTGTTTAATTGCATAAATCATTCACAACACAAGTAGTAGAATTAGAAGGTAAAAAAGCAAAATAAAATACAAACAACCTGTTCCTATTATCCATAACTAACCAGAGGGCTTGCGAACTGTATGTTGAGAGTGAGAACAGGCTGGAGTGATGCCCCTTCTGAATGCACAGTAGCTACACGCCCTCTGGTGGTTTATGCCTTTCTAGCCCCTCTCCAAATTTATATCCGACCCTATCTTCCAGTTCATTATGCCCTATCCCCTCATCCAAAAGGGTGGGCCAGCCAAGCATCCATGTTTTGCAACATGGCATGATCCAACCTACTATGAAGCAGATGCCTGACTGCCACCGCCCCCCTCATGAGAAGCCTCTACTTTGGAATTTGGAATGTGAAACAAATAGGGAGTTCAGGGTCTGCTTGTGGGTTGATCTACAACACGGAGAGATGGGTCAGGGAGCGGCCTTGTCCTCTCACATGGACCAGGAAGCAGAGGAGATTCTGGACCCTGCTTGACTTCTACAAGCTCTTCATTCTTTAGTCCCCATCCCCCACCCAGGCATGACCTGTCCTTGAGTCTCTCCTGGCTTCTTCTGATCCTGTCCCCTTTCTGGCTCCAGTTAACTTTAGCTACCTCTGGTCCTCCCAAAGATAGTCCCAACTTCAAGACACAAATAAACAATGAAACACTGATACAGTAAATACACTACCTAAAGGGCATGAGATGCTTCCAAATGACCTCTTGATGCCCCCATCTCTATCCAACCTGGGTCAACTCCATCTACAGAGGGGAAGAAGAGGGTCATACCTGCGTCGCTTATGCTTCTTGGAACTTTTCTTCTTCTTTTTCTTGACAGGTGATGGGCTATAGGATGGGGACCTGTAAGGAGGAAGAAGTACTTCATAGGGAGGTTTCTACAATTGCTCCACCAACCCCTACCCAGGATCTTAGCTCTTTGAGAACCACCCATCAAGGGTAATTTCAGTACTGACAGTAGCTTACATTTGTCTGAAACATTACCATCTAGTTTATATGCATTATTTCATCTAATCCTTCCACATCCTTGTTAGATAGGTAAAATTGCTGTCCTCTATTTTTTAGACAATGAAAGTAAGGTTTGGAGATGTGAAATAACCTTCCTAAAGACGCAGGGCTAAGAGGTGGATGAGCTGGGATTTGAGGGGCAATCTCTCGTCTTAAGGATTTTGCTCTCCTGGTCTGCTGTGGCCCTCTTCACATATTCTGTGGGTCTCCCCTCTTCCTCAATCTGATAAGACTTAGCTACCTGATAGGACTCATTCCCCGGACGAGCTCTCACCAAGTGGTCATAGCATAGCTGCTTAAGTATCTGAGAAAAAAGCTGCCCTAGCTTCATGGTGACGGCTCAAGTAGCCCAAGCTCCGATTCTTAGTCTATCACCTTCAGACAGAGGCACCTCAGGAACCCCAATAGCTGGTCTCTAAGTCTGTTATTCCCACCAGTGACAAAAATCAGGATTGGAATAAATGTTGCAAATTTAGTGCCCATAGGAACCTCTCCAAAATACACAGCAGGCTTCATGGAAGACTGCAGGGAGTAGGGGGGCTGCAAGGAACCAGTGAGCACTTGGCCAGAGGAGTGGCTGCTCCTCAGATCAGCCTAGAGTCCAGTGTGGGACTGTGGGCCTTGGGTTTCCGAAGCACCTGCCTTTTCATTAGAAGCTTCCAGAAATCCTTGATTTTATATGAAATCTTCTGGTTTTTAAATGTTAGCCACTAATTAAATGGAAAAACAACATGGGCTAGGGAATAACTTGTCCCTTAAGGAATCAAAACGTCTTTTCCTAAATATGTGCTCAATGAACACTATTGAATGAAAACTTAGCAAATTCTAAAGATTAACTGCCTTCTACCAATTCCTAGAACCAGGAAACTCAAGCCACGTGCTTGAGTTCATTTCCTATCCCATAATGGATGGAACTCAGGGTCCTCACTCAGGGGTCCCTTCCTTGCATCCACTTTGGACTTATCCTTTTAAAATTAGACTAATGGGGTGTCCAGGAAGCAGGGTTCCAGAACACCTGCGTTGAGGCCAAAATGGTCCAGACATTGCTCTCTGCTGCCCCCTTCAGATTTCTATAAACACTGCATCCAAGGCTTGATGGGATTCTCAGCTGGAAGCCCTAGTTATGGGAATAAAGCCTAGCCCGCTGGGGTTGAAAAAAACAGACATGTTTTTTAGTCTAGTGAGTGGCAACCCACAAGCAAAGTTCAAAATCTTTCTAAATCCAAGAAGTTGAAAATGAATGATGTAGAGAAAAGAACGTATAGAGGACAAAAGGGCCACCAACTGCTAACCTTCTCCATTATTTTCTAGGCATTTAACCTGGTAGGTGGGGACAGTGGAAACAGCCAGAGAGCCTGGGAGTCAAATCCTACAGACTCTAACCCCCTCTGAGCCTTTCTTTTCTCATCTCTATACTGGTTGTTTGGTAGATCCTGGTCAGGAGTGAAAAGATAACGCAGATCACAGTGCTTATTGTACTAAAAAAAAAGAATTAGTATTTATGATAACGAGTTTTCTCCACATTAAATGGTCATTTACTATGTGCTTGACACAGTGACAGCTGTTTCCGCATCCATTTCTCAAGGAATGCTCAACTCCAAGTAGCAGCTACTGTCAATATTTTTATAGAAAGAGAAAAAGACCCAGAGAAATGAAGTCCAAGGTCATGCAGCTAGTTTAGAAGGCAGAAAGGGGATCTGAACCCAAAGGGGGAGTCACTGTCAGACTCCAGAACCAGTATTATTTGTCCCCGCTTATGTCTCTTTCCCCTATCTTTAAAGTTTCTGCTCTCCTTTTGAGCTCACCTCCTTCTCTTCTTCCGGGTTGATTTTTTCTTTTTCTTCTTCCCCCTGGAGGAAGGCGGTGGAGTCAAGTCTCTGTCACAGGAGGCACTGCGGAGAGCAAGAGGTGTGGCATCAGAGGACCAAAGGCTCCCTGGCCTGGGACTGTTGTAGCCTGGGAAGGAGGAGGACCCAGCTCCGTGGAGGATGAGGGACCCATAGCGAATCCCTGATTACCACCTCATGGCTGACTCGGTCACATTTCAGATTAAGTGCCTCAAATAAAGGCTTAATGCCAGCCTAATGAGAAGGACACTGTATGTTACCCAAACACCAATTGATTATTTAAAACAGAGTTGTAGAGGTTAACTACTCCTTAATAGATTTATTATTGAATTTGCAAATGGCTCACCTTGGTAAATAAATCACTTTTTAAATAATTAATTGGCATTTCAGCCCCTCCCTTCCCTCCTGGATCCATCCTGCCTGTAGTTTGTGTTGGAAATTTAATAGGAGGTTGAAAGTACTGTAAATAGCAGCTGATTATTAAAAGTGTATTTGCTAAGGTCTAATGTAATGAGATACCTATCTTATATTACTTACAGAGCCTCAAAAAACTCTGCTCTTCAGGAATAATTATTTCTTGTTAAATTAAATTCAAATTCTCAGGCTGTAGTTAAATGAAGTCAAGTTATCTTCTTTTATAATTGGGGCAGGCTCCAGGGATATTGTTAAAAAACATTATCCCACAGCAAAGAAATGATTTGGGATTAAAAAAAAAAAGTGTGGAGATTGAAGCAAGCCTATGAAATTGAATCTTATTGGGAAAACATATAACATAATATTATTATCACTGTTTTAAAGCAACTAGCTTACCACATATGCATTTATGGTCTGTAAAGAGTTGTGTGTGTTTTCATAGTCATGAAAAAAGTCTTGAAGAGCCAGTCAGATATCTCAGTGGACTAAAGCACCTGTTTAGGCAGAGCACAGCAGTCAGGGTTCAATCCCCAGTGTGCAGAGCCGTCCCTGCCTCTGGGACATGCTGAGATGGTGACTATTTTTATTTTATTTTTTTATATTATGGCTGGCTCAGCCTATCCTGGGGGTGGGCTGGTGCAGCATGTGGTGCCAGGGATTGAACCTCAGTCCCTGCAGTTGCCTAATCTTGCCTAAGCAGACACTTTAGACCACCAAGCCATCTCACCAGCCCCTGAGATGGCGATTGACACTGGGCATGATGGCCCATGCCTATAATCCCAGCACTTGGGAGTTTGAAAACAGGAGAATCACTACAAGTCAAATCTACATAGTGAGACCCTGCAGACCCTGTAGACATTACTAAGTACAATAGTGATAATAGTAATAGTAATAATAATAATAATAAAATAAGAAAAAAGCTTGAAGGTGGTATTTTTATTGTCTCATTTTACAGATGAATAAAACATAATTCAGGGCCAGCGAGATGGTTCAGCGGTCTAAAGTGCCTGCTTAGCAAAGCTTTGACAACCGCAGGGACTGTGGTTCAATTCCCAGCACCATATGCTGCACCAGTTCCACCCCCAGGGCAGGCTCAGCTGGCTAGAAAGAAAGAAAAAAAGAAAGAAAGAAAGAAAGAAAGAAAGAAAGAAAGAAAGAAAGAAAAGAAAGAATATGATTCAGAAAGTTGGACAGACTAATTTATGACCATAGAATTAATTATCTGAACTGAGACTGGCATCTAGATTTGTGCCCAGAAAGCTTTCTCAGAAAACTAGCTGCTTTCTTAAACTTGTTTGTGTGGTCAACCCTACAACTTACCCAACTCCTTATAAACCATAATAAAATACTTCCATATTTGATTTTTATTATAAAAATTGGTTCATTAGAATTAACAGAATGATAAAGTGATTAGAATATGTGAAGAACTCTTAATCTCTAATATGTATATATATACATATATTATATATATACAGTATATGCATATATTATTATATATTATATATATTATATGTTATATACACATACATATGTATACACATATATACACTTTATACATATGTACTTCCAACAGAGCCTCTTTTAGCAGATTAGAAATAAGTATTATAGGAAGGAAATACCTAGCTACTTAATTCACTTACACAAAGAATGGTGAGCATATCCAGGAAGCAAAGACGCTGCTTTAAAGAAATGTGGTGGGCCACTTGCAAATTTTTTCTCCAAAGAGTGCTTGACAGAGAGCAAGAGTCTAATAAATATCTGTCAAGCGACCAAATGAGGAGTGAATGGAGAAATAATTTAGCTACTTGTTAAACCGTTGTGTTCATATGAACATTTCCCAGTGCAGCAGCTGCCAGGAATGGGAGGAGAAAAAAAAAAAATTAAGGGATAAATACTTAAGAAAAAAAATTTAAAAAGTTTTCAAATTATGTCTTGTAAAATGCAAGAAGATTTCCCACTGTTTTAGTCAAGTACTCTCAGCTTCAGAAACCCCATAGTCCCAGGGGAACATAATTTGAGAACTACTGTCTGAGAATTAGCTTTAAGTTATGGAGAAAAATTGAGAAGATTGTTCAATTTGGACAGATTTGCAGTATTGAGGTAATTAATCCACTCTTTCAATAATTCCTGAATTTCCTTGCCCTATTATGCATTTCTTCTACTTCTTTTCCCTGCAGTAGTTCTGCTACGTGTGCATCACAGAGTCGGGAAAGGGCTTACTCATGGCAAAGAACACCATGGTTATACGTACACAGGTTATACAAGCAGTGAACTTGGATAATTCATATATGCTGTGATTACAGGTACAGTAGTTAAGTACAGTGATTACCTTTGCTAGCTGTGTGCCAGTGAACTTCATAGTGCTAAAATACACAGTAGTTAAGTACAGACAGGTGGAGTAGGCAGAGGATAGGTATGCAACGGTGACACAGTATTCAGTAGTTATATATTGTAGGAGTGTGCTGGTTATGTATGCAGGGATTATGCATGAGCTGGAGTTAAATCGAGAATGATTCGCAGGGGTGTGGTGGCACACACCCGTAATCCCGGCTCTTGGGAGGGTGAAGCAAGAGGGATACTGTGAGTTTGAGGTGAGCCTAGGCCACATAATGAGTTCTGGGCTGGTCTGAACTAAATAGTGAGACCCCATCTTAAAAAATAATTACCCCCCAGGCCCTCATCTCTTTAGAAGCAGGGCTTTTGGAGGGACACAGCTGGCTGGGTCACGAGTGTTTTACAGTCATGAGTGGATTCATCTACTGGTGAGTTCAGAGGCTGAGTGTGTTGCGAGGCGGGTCCTGATCGGAGTAGGTGGGTCACTGGGACTGCAACCTGAAAAGGTATATTCGCCTTCCCGGATCCTCACTTTACCCTCTGCTTCCTGGGTGCCATGACGTGAGCCAGGCCCTCTCACTTCACCATCCCTGCCACAGAATGGACTTACTGAACCCGTGAGCTAAGATCAGCATCTCCTGTGAACTTCGGATGTTGGGATCTCAGCGCTGAGGAGAGATTACTCTGCGGATTCAATACACCTCGGGTAAGTGTGCAGTAGGGACCACGTAGCAGTGGGAGGTACTGACTCTAGGCCCTGACAAACCGGTTCAAAGTTCAAGTCTCTTAGTTCCTACTTTAGAGACTTCACTGCATTTTATTTTCATCATCTAAAAGTGGAAAATAAGATGTGGTTCCGGTGTCATAGGTCATTTCCAGGAATAAGAAGCAAACTTGTGGGATGTGCTCTGGCCCAGCAGACTGTGTTTACAGGCAAAGGATCTCTTGTGACAGTCACGCGCCACATAAAGACATTTCAATCAGTGATGGAGAGTGGTCTCATTAGATGATAATGGAGCTGAAAAACTCTTATTGACTGATGATGTCACAGCGACATGCATTACTCGTGTGTGTGTGTGGCACGTGCCCTCGCACGCGCGTGTGTGAGTCAATACTGATATTGACCACCCACTATGCTGCCAAGTATACAGCAGTACAGCTCCTACAATTATGTACACTATAATAATATTTGACAATGAGAACAAATTACTGTTTAGGGACTTACGTATTCACTACCCTATATGTTTACTGTAAGAAGGTACTCCATTTAGAATAAGAAAGTGTACTGTAAAACTATATGCTTTTTTAGGCCAACACAACCCCAGCTTATATTTACCTCATTTTTTCTTGTGATTGATTTAATCTTGTGCTGTTCCATCAGCACGGCCCTGCCAGAGCCTGAGTGTGTACAGGTTGGATCATCTACATTTGTGTAAGATATTCTGGTGTGTTCCCACCATGATGAGATGTTTCAAATTCTAATTAATTACAATGTATCCCTGTCATTAAGTGATGCATGACTGTAGTATAATTATGATTTTTATTATGGCTATTAATATTATTATCATCACAGTTCTTGTGATTTTTTTTTTTTTAACACATCAGAGTCAGTCACAGATAGAAAGGATTGGGAGGCCCAGACGCTGTATAACTGCCTTGGCAATATGGCAGCAATTTTCAGATTTCATGTCCAAATGGTTTCGCGAAACTTCAAAGACATTTTAAGGACTTCCAATGTTCTAGACCCATCACAAGGACCTGTGTGTTGCCTGACCTGATTTAACCCTCTCCATGCCCTTGAGAATGAGATTTTCATGATTATCAAAACTGAAGCCCAGTGAGAATAAGGAGTGTTCCCATGTGCACTCAGTCGTAGACTCCAAATGGGAACATGAGGCTCTACAGTAATGACTTTCTTAGGGCATCTAGAAGATGCCAACTTAAAAGTTCAAAATTTCCCTTCCTCCTCCCTGCTTTCTCTATCTCTCTCAGCCTCTTCTAGAAACAGCTTTCTTTCTATTTCAATATCCCGTTCCGATATTGAACTTCATTTCTGAAGAGTTGGTCCAATTTAACTGTTTCTCCTTCATTAAAACCAAAACCTATAGTTGAGATAACATGGGCTGGGGGTGGGTGAGGGGGTTGGGAGTGGGAGCAGCAACTTAATCAGTGACAGCTACTCTGCCCTCAAAATTCGTTAACTGGAGTCTTTAACTAGGGGTCTCTGTTCGTCACCCTCTGGGATCTATGAATCTTCAAAAATGCTACACAGAATTTTAAGGGTATTCTTGGAGTACAAACTTTTTTTCCTGGAAGCAACACCCACAGCTTTCAGTTCATTCTCAGGCGAATACTCAGTGTGGTTTTAAACCTCTGACTTAGTAAATGAAGAGCTCCAGAACAGAAGGAAAGAATTTAAGCCATGTTCACTGTCCTCAGGCTAATCTGAGTCCTGCTACCAACTGCCCTAAGTTTCCTCATTTCTAAAATGGCTTTGATATTCTCTGATCTTACATCAGGAAGCAGGACTCCAGATTCATTTTCCACCTGTCAATGGGGGTTAAGTACAGGCTCTGAGCTCATGAGCAGGGTGGGTTCGTAGGGCAGAAGAGATCAGGCTTTAATCTAGCCCATGAAGTGGCATGATAAAGACAGTATATTCAGGTTTTCCACAGGCCAAAGACAGGCCATGTCTCCTTATCATATGAGCAGCAAAATTTCAAAACAGAAGGAAGCAAAGAAGCTGATTTTTCATTAGCTTCTACAGGACAATGTCATGAATATAGTCTAGGGTTTAAAATAAAAGAGAATAGAGCTCAAAGATTCACTTTGCTACTTACAGACTGCCATATATTGGCAGGGCAGCTCTTGTTTCTCGGAGCATCATTAAGATGCTGTGTCATCAGTGGCTAGCACTGGACTTCATACATGCAGGTGTTTAAAAAATACTGATTGAATAACTGAATTACAGAATGAATACAAAGATCTGAACCCAGGGGGGCAAGTCTGGGCTGAATTATGATTTAGGAATCAAAGGCTAGTAGAATCGTTAAAATAGAAGGGAGTTTATTCACTTAAGGTAGTGGTCAACAAGCTCTAACGATGGGTCAAATATAGCCGCTTCTTGTCTTTATAAATAAAGTTTTATTGGAACTTGGTTTGTTTGCATAATGTGGCAGTAGAGTCTGCACCACAACTACAAAGTTGAGTAGTTGTGACAGAGACCATCAGGTCTACAGATTTGAAATACTTACTATTTGGTCCACTACAGAAAAAAGTTGCTAATCTTGATTTAAGGATATGAAAGAGGAACTTGTAGAGGGAAGAGAAATGGTCAGAAAGGCAAACTTCATTACTGTATCTTCAACTTGAGCTCTGTGGAAACAGCATCTCACCTGCGTGCCCTGGCAAGGCCCAGTTCCCGACAGGCCTTGTCTCTCTCCCAGCTGTTTGTGCTTAAGGCCTCTGTGGCCAGACGTTGGCTCAGCTTCTCTGATCCATCTTGGGTTGGGACCATGGGGCTGCTCTGGGGCTCTGTTCTATAAGTGAGAAAATAAAAAGGCAAAGTGTTAGGATAAACAGACATACTGTCCATTTCATGTTCGCCCTTAAATTTTTTTTTAACATATTTAGTACAGGGTCTACCAAGTGTCACTACACAGATGGGACTTGTAGTGATCTTCCTGTTTTCAGCCTCTCAAGCACTGGTATTACAGGCACTCGCCACCACACCCAGTCATTCTCCATCATGCCCAGTCTCAATTGGCTCTCAGCACGCTCCCGGGGTGGGGCCAGCATGGCAAGCCAGGGGTCAACCCCAGTCCCTGCATCTGCCTAAGCATTTGCTTCAATCTGTTGAGCTATTTGGCCAGCCCTTTTATGTTCACTCTTTCTTAAGTTATTTTATTTTACTTTGTTTGCAGAACTGGGGATTGAACTCAGGCCCTTGCACTTGCCAGGCAAGCACTTATTCCACTGAACTATCTCCCCAGTACCCACTCTTTCTATTATTGCTCACTGTCCTTTACAATGACATTCAGGCCTTTAGATTACTTTAGCTAATTGCCACTGAGTCGAGTGAGGTACCATTTGCAACTCAAGGCTCTCGAGATCTGTGTGCCTTCCCCAGCTCCCTTTTCCTCTGTCACGGTGACCATGAATGTTTTGTCTTTGAAAAGGTGAAGCTCCCTGATGAAGCAGAGATGCCCAGCTAACCAAACTTTACAAGAGAGAAATCAACCTACATTAGATTAAGCTATGCACATTTCAGGGTTTGTTTGTTATGGCAGCACACCTATCTGGCCTGATTAAACTACCCAGAAATGCCGGGAGCCAGCATTTCATTTCCTTTCTCGAGATATAATTGCAGACCCAAGCATGATACCCTTAGCTCAAACTATGTGTTGCCCCTTCTATTGCATTTCTTGGCCTATCTCTCCCTTCTTAGCCGTGGTTTCAGTTTTTGAGGCTTCGTTTATCTGCAGTCTCTCTCCTCTCCTCTCTTCTCCTCTCCTCTCCTCTCCTCTCCTCTCCTCTCCTCTCCTCTCCTCTTCTCTCCTCTCCTCTTCTCTCTTTCTCTCTCTGATCAGCTGAGATGCATAGATCATACATAAATATGAAATAAGTTCAGATAACCACCAAATTATCTATTGTTTCAAAATTATTTTAAGATAAATGCTAATTTATTTCACTTATATGAGCTTCTTTCATTCATTGATGAGAAACTTTTGTCCTTTCATGTGTTTCTTTTTTGTAAGAGAGAATCTGTCTTTGTGTATGACTTGGATTCTGCGTAACATTTTGGCCATTCTTTCAAGATCTCAATACACCCGTATGTTAACCATGGCTATTCTCCAATTCTGTTGTTATAAAATTATTTTATTTCTACAGAAGTAAGAATAATGTTTTTATATTTTTTATTATTATCTACTTACAGTCAGTTAAGTAAAAATTGAAAAATATTAAATGGAAATTCTAACACCATGCAAATCATTAATTTTAAATATTCACTGTTCTGAGTAGCATGATGAAATCTCTCATTCTCCCTCTCTATCATGCCTATCATGTAAATTATCCCTTTACCCACCATAACTACACTGTACACACCAAGTACCTGTTAGTCCCTTAGCAGTCATGTTGGTTATCTGATTGACAGCAACTATATTGTAGCAGTTGCTTTCAAGTAACTCTTGTTTTACTTAACAATGGCTTCAAAATGCAAAATAATGGTGTAGGAATTTGGATATATTGAAGAAAAGGCCAAAAGTGCTTCATTTAAGTGAGAAGGTGCAAGAACAATGTGTTACTTTGCAAGAAATGACATATACTTAGCTTTTACTATAGCAACTTGTTACCATTGTGCTATTAGTTATTATTTCTAATCCCATGCTGCGCTTTATTTGTGAATTATATATTGAGGGGCCAGTGAGATAGCTCAGTGGACTAAGTGCCTGCTTTGGAAAGCACAGGGACTGGGGTTCAATCGCTGGCACCATATGCCATGTCAGCCTCACCCCCCGTGCACACCGAGCCAACCAGAGTCTGGGTGTGGTGGGGCATGCCTGTAATCCTAGCCCTGGGGAGGCTTAAAATAGAAGGATCACTATGAGTCTGAGCTGTGTAGTGAGATCCTGTACCAAATACATGAAGAAAAAAACAATTATCTATTGGGTGCCAGCCTTGGTGCCATCCACCCAGTGGCAGGAGGCAGGGGATGAGTGCATACCTGCATTCATACTGCCTTCTCCTCTCAGGGTCCATAGGACTTGAGGACACTCCCTAAAAATTGTCTGCATTGTAGTTTCTTTGATTATAAAATAGGGAATAATATCAGTCCCTGTACTATGAAGCTTTCACAGAGACAGTGTAAAATAATTTATGGAAACGAAAAGTTTCGCCTAGTGGATGTTCCCACTTCATTTTCTTTTTTACGTTTAAATTTGATTTTTATTTTTTCCCTTTTACTGTCATATAAACAGACCATCCCCAAACCTGAGAGATATTCCAGTGCCCATGAAAGCCTGAGGCTTCCTCTGCCGCTACTGTTACAAGCTTCAAATAACCCTTGTAGGATGTCACCTACGAGCCCCACCTCTTTATTTGAATCCCGGAAAGGGAAAGGGGCCGGAAGTTGCCTTTGAAGAGCCTGTCCCTCAAGTTCCAGGCTCCTAAAAAGGAAGACTCAGGAGCGTGAAGTCACAGGCGTACTTGGCACAATGCCAGCGCTTGCCTCTCGCTCACCCACTTTTGGACCCCTGGATCGGGCAGTGATCAAAGGCATGAGCATTTCCCATCCAGCAGGGGCCTGCACCCAGTACATCAAGATTGGCTTGGTGACTCAGAATAAGCGCATGTGATAAGCCCCACGCTCCTTAGAGTTTCCCGGGGAGAAAATCACTCCCATTCAATATTCAAGGAAAGGAAGAAAAACACATCCATCTCTGTCAGCTGCTTATCATCCATCTTTAAAAGTAGAGCCAGGAAGACATCGCAAGCCCAAGAGGGACAGAGATTCTAATTAGGGCTGCGGAGCCCAAACCCCACCGCTGGGAGCTGAGCCTGCGCACCCGCCGCGGGTAAGCCCCTGCGCCCCTCT
>PVJA010034282.1:0-22665 GCA_004027025.1 Myocastor coypus | reverse complement strand
TCTTCTTCTTCTTCTTCTTCTTCTTCTTCTTCTTCTTCTTCTTCCTCTTCTTCTTCTTTTAATAGCATAGAGTTTTGGTTTCATGGTACATTTGTAGAAACAGAAAAATTAAAGGTATTCACATTTTCCATGGCCAAAAATGAATGTGAGCTCAAAGTATTCCAGACTTCTTTATAATGTAGTGTCTTCCAGATATACTAAGAACTAAGAAAGCAAAGGGAGGAAGGGGAAATGTCTTTGCATTTAAAAAAAAAAAAAAAAAAAAAAAAAAGAAAGAAAGAAAGAAAACTATTTTCTGGTGGACTTGCATAGAATTTTGGGATTGTTCTGTCTTCATGACTCAACAATGAAGTTCGCGTAAGATCTATTAGAAAGGAGTTCTTTGCTTTATTTATAATATTTTAAGAATTAATTTGCAACATCTGCCTAAGTAAACAGAACTTACTTGAAAAGTAGAGAAGTAAAAACATGTGTCTGAAAAACTGTACACAAGTATTTGATAGATTAAACTAAATCAAACCCAGATGGACATGTGACCCTGCAGAATCTCAGGAGTTTCTTGCATACCATTTGACAAAGGCCACACCATTAAAGTCAAGAATAATATTCAAGGTCAAGGAATTTGTATTGTTGAATATGTGATTAAGAAAATAATTGATGGCTTTCATTACGCTGGCCAAGGACTCGCGGAGGCATTTTCTCCAAGCACCATGCCCCAACGTTTCTAGGAAGAAGTAGTCATGGTTCCCTGGCTTCTGACTGACTTGGAGAGAATGCCATTGCTATAAAAAGGCCCGAATTTTTCATTTGTGGGTAGTTTTACTTAGTAACTTCAAGCATGTGTCAAGTAGTTTAGAGCTTTTGAGAAGCTGTTAGGTAACCACATGTTAGGATTTGATAGAATTACTTGTCATCTCCAAGCAATATGCATTACAACCATAAATGTTTTTATAGCACACACACACACACACACACACACACACACACACACTTTTTTTTTTTTGCAGGAACTGGAAGAAAAATAATGTCAGGTATCAAGATGAGAATGATTTCTTCATAACATATTCTGGGGAGAATCCTTCAGCGTTATTTAACAGTTCAATTTGAGGGGATGAGGTATAGCTCAGCCACATAGTGCCTTCCTGGAAAGTGCAAGGTCCTGAGTTTAATTCCTGGTACCCAAAAAAAGTACCTTTAGTTCAAAAAGTCTTGATGTGTACTGTTCCTAATGTCATCAATTCTTATACTATCTTTAAAATAAATTAAAACAAAAAAGACAAGGAAAATATTAAGATTTCATGAAAGCAAGCGTCAATATTCAACTATTTCCCCAATATTGTATAACTATATCTGTTAATCTGAGGAACATATTGGAAGATAAAAACAGATAATGTAACAACCATTGCCAAGTAGCTATTATTTTTTGAAAATCTGTAACATATGCATTGTTGTATGTTACTTTTTGTTTTTCCTGTTTGGTTTTGCTTCTGTTTTTACTCTTCAAAATAAAGCAGTAAAAAAGAAAGTATGAGAGGGCTAGACAAATAGCTCAGCAGATTAAAGCACCTGCAAGCAGGCTCAGGGGCCAGGAGTTTGATACCCGGGCCTGCGGTGCCAGCCCCATCCCTGGGGTATGCTGAGATGGCAATTGAGACTGGGCATGGTGGAGCATGCCTGTAATCCCAGCTCTTGGGAGGCTGTAAGTAGGCAGATCACTATGAGTCTGATCTAGTATTGAGACCCTGAACACCCTGTAGACCCTACCCTAAAATACAAAAAAAAAAAAAAATTATGAATAGTGTAGAAGATGGGTTATGTGATTCTGTGCTCTCCTCATTTTTAGGACATTTGACAACTCCTTAAATTCTAGGTAATTCATAGAACTGAAGGTTCTTTGTGGTCTGCTGAAAATTCAATTGACTTCCTTCCATCTGTGGAAACTTTTCCCCTATTTGAACATTCATTTCAATATTCCTGAGACATTTTTTTTTGTTTTGTTTTTATTTTATTTTTATTTTTTTTCTGAGACATTTTTTTGAATCAGTCACAGTATCTGCCTGGTCTAATACATTAATAAAATAATATCTCTCTCATGATAAAGGTCTAAGGGCTAATTAAAATTATTAGCCATTTAATTAGAATAACTGAAATTATTCTAATGCTGGAGTTTATCTCCTTGATGTACTTTTTTATAATTTTTTCAACAACCGCAGAGAATGATCATGCACTGAAGAATGATGTACGTGCCTTTTCATTCTTCTATACATGTAAGATGACTGAAGTTTCTCAGAATGAAATACAGATAACCAGGAGCCGGACGTGGTGGCTCACGCCTGTAATTCCAGCATTCAGGAGGCTAAGGCAGGAGGATTGGTGCAAGTTTGAGACCAGTCTGGGCTACAAAAGTGAGCTCAAGGCCAGCCTCAACTGCGTAGCGAGACCCTGTCTCAAAAAGACAAAAAAAAAAAAAAGAAAAGAAATACAGATAACCAGGAAAATATCTGGGAAATCACAAAACGGCATTGCTCCAACAAAAGAGAGATGATATACACTATTTCTGTGTTACTTTATTTTCTTCAATAAAATACATACTAGCTTTGTAACTTAAAAATTCCAACAAAGAAAAACTATCAAGTAAATTTATAAGTATAGCAGTTGTGTTTTAGAGAAATAGACTAAGGCTTTTTCTGGATGATGGTTTACCTAGACCTTAAAATAATTTATTGACTTTCCAAAACTCAGAAGATAATCCACAGTAAATTATCTTTCTGTGGCAAGGGTCCTGCTCAGTAGAGTCACTTGATAAAAACCTCTTGATGATTGTTAGACACTCTACTAAGTGCTTAAAATTGAGTAGCCATAAAATATTCTGCACTGAGACATTTTCTTGGCATTCTCTTATAACTCCATGAAAAATCAAATTAGTTTGCACTTTGGCTAACTACTCCACCATTTGTGCCGGGTGGAAGATGCCAAGCAGCATTTTCGTTATTTTCATTTAAAAAATAAGAAGATGAATTGGTCCTTTGTGAATACACGCATTACACACACGGTGGCCTTATTTCAGTCTCTCAAGCTGACATGCTAACTGAGGTGAGCAGGACCCTGGGGGTTGATCGTCAGTGTAAGTGAGGGTCTTCTAGAAAGGTTTTTACTCCTACTCTCCCTGGCCAATGCACCCGTCCACCAGGGATGCCACCTGGACCCTGTGTACTTCTGTACTGAACAGAAACCATAAGCTTATGGTCTCTTTCTCTTGTCAGAATATAAGCACAGGATAGGCCAGGGATGTAGCTCAGTGGCACAGCGCCTGCCTAGCAAGCGCAAGGCCCAGAGTTTGATTCCTGGTACCAAAAAACAAAATAGTAAAAAGAATATAAGCACAGGAGAGCAACCATGTCATGGCAGACAGATGCACATACAATCATACATCACATGATGAAGTATCAGTCAGTGACCAGATGCATATAGGATAGTGACTTTATGATATAGCCTATGTATCATCTATATTTGCATAACTCTATAACTCTACAACATCAAACCACTTCAAAACACCGACTGTTACATTTCAAAGAATAAATGTCCATTTTTTTTTTTTTTGTCTTTTTTAAGACAGGGTCTCGCTATGCAGTTGAGGCTGGCCTTGAGCTCACTTTTGTAGCCCAGGCTGGTCTCGAACTCGCACCCATCCTCCTGCCTCAGCCTCCTGAGTGCTGGGATTACAAGCGTGCGCCACCATGCTTGGCTTATGTCCATTATTAAATGATGCATGACTGTACCTGCTTAGACTTTCTCTTTGGGAAAGGATTGCTGCAGCTAATGCCTTGAAAATCCCAAGCAACGTGTGAATCAAGACCATCGTTTCCTCACAATGCCCAAGGCAATGACTGCACGTAGCCAGGTGGCTGTGCTCACGCTCTCATCGGGTGGCCACTAACACAGGGCCATTTTCTCCTGACGACGCAGAACTCCTCTCAAAGGCAGCTCCTGCTCCACAGCTCCCACTGGGCTGGGGAATGTGCCACCTCCACACTGTCATCCGATGCCAGCTCTGCTGGATCCTTGGTGCTTCTGTTTCATTTACAAGGAGTGCTCCCTTAAGAATTTTCACTCCCAAAGTCAAGCGCACATCCATTCTCTGGGAAGTTAACCCTGCAATCACTGGTGCCACAAGTGGTTCAAGACAGCAGCAAGGTGAGGCATGGGGGTGGAAATGAGGAGCTGGTGCAGTGATAGTCAGCGCACAGCCAGCCTCTGGAGTAAGCTGGAACGTTTGCAGGCAGCAAGCATGGAAGCAGGGATGAGCTAGTAAAGGAAAAGTGCTGGTCAGGGAGATGAAGAAGTGTGATGGATGTGGGGCGAGAAATATCGTAGAAGAGGTGGGTTGTATCTAAATTGCATGGAAACTTTATGCATTACTAATGTAAAGCTGGGGGGAGCGGTGAACATTTGAGAAACTAAGTGTAAAAGCCAAAGGTGGGTTTGAAGAAGGCTTCCTGGCTTTCTTACCCCGTGCGTCTCCCTGCCACAAGGCACCCTCCTCCAACTGGAGACTCCATCAGCAAGATGACCCTCACTGTGTTTTACCCCTCAACTTCTCTTTATGTCTCAAGAAAGAGCCCTCACCTTATGCAATGGACTCACAGGAAAAGCTGATGATTCAGCACAGGTTTGATATTCCAACTGGAGCAACTTCAGGGCTGGTTTAAAGCTCTTCCAGGGTAGTCGTGATCACTCAAGTTTGAGAAACCTGAGATCCTGACACATGGAACTAGGACATCTAGGTCGATTCTTCTATAGATTTGGGCTCCTCAGACTATTTGAATCTCAGGAATAAAATGTACACAGGCAGCCTTCTGTCCCCATCATGAGCTGGCATAAGAGAATGACCTCCTTATTGGTCCTCCATTAGAAAGGCCTGCCTCAGCGCCATATTCTGGCTCACCTTCTTTTCCCTCAACCTGACACTGTCAGTACAGAATTTTCTTGTAACCTTTCCTTTTGCCTGTTATGACTACTGATACTGTTTTCTATAGATCTAAGTTGACATATGATCATATATTTTTCATAATTTTTTTCTGGAGACAACTGAGCTGTTTTATACAGATATGTATGCATGCACGTACATGCACGCACGTACACACACACATACACAGAGCTCACTATAAATATTGTGGAAGTATACACTATGCTATTCACCCCACTTACTTTCCAAAGAGAGCTCTCCAACCATTTGTCCTGAAGGAAAAGGAATAGCCAGATATTGTATGAGGCTGCAGACATAAGGTACAAGTTAACACCTAGAGAGTCAAGACACCCAAAGCGTCATCATGCCTTTCCCATCAGAGAAAGAGCACATAATAGAGGTCAGGTAATAAATGGAGTTCTAGCCACTTACAGTAGATCCTCTAGGCACTTCAGTGCAGGGCTCTGAGAGTCACCACGGGGCCATTTCTCTGGTCCTCAAGTATATGACTGGGACTGACCTGCCTGGCAGTGGGGTACTCATTTGATCCTAGACTTGTATTCTTTCACAAGATGTGGATATCAAGAGCTAGTCACCTGTCTACATACAAATCCAGCTGCTCCACTTTCAATCGTTTTGGCCCCTGTCCCTCCTCTTCAGCCCTGTTCCTCTTCCTTGCCTTCTGTGATATTACATACCTTAGAGCCTTTTTGAGCTCCTTAGCACTTTGGCATTGGATCAAATGCCCATTTCTGTAGGCATTTAGGTTGTAGTTTTAGTTGCCACTCTTTGATCTGTTTTTGCCTCCCCAAAAATCTGTTTGCTCTTCTGTAGCAGCTTCACTTGAGATTGTTTTATTAGCATGTCTTTTTGAATTTCTGTAACTTCAAAATCCACTTACCAGACACTTGGAAAGAAAGTGAACTCCCATTGTAGTTTTAAACATTCAGGCCTTTTTTTTTTTTTTTTTTTTTTTTCCAAGACAGAGTCTCAGTAAGTTGCTAATTTGCCCATGCTGGGTTCAAATTTATAATCCTCATGCCTTTGCCTCCCACAGTACAGAGATTACAGGTATGTGTTAGAGTGGCTAACTCTAGCCCCCTCTCCCCTTAATGTACTTGGTACAGAGTCTCACTATGCAACTAGGACTCAGTGGTTTTTGAGCCTCTCCAATTCTGGGATTACAGGCATGTGCTACTGTTTCAGTTACTTTTTACTCGTTGCTGGGGCAAATACCTGACACTGAAAATGAAGGAAGGAAAGGTTTATTTAGCTCACAGTTTGTGGAGGTTTCAGTCCATATTCGGCTGGCCCAAGGCTGAGTGGAACAGAACAGAGAGCATCCAGTTCATGGCGGTGGAACAGCAACAAAATGGCGGCAGAGGTAGCCAACCAAACATGGCAGCAGAGTAACAGCAAGTGCTCGAGTCTGTCTCTCTGTCTCTCTTTATATTACATTCAGGCTCTCCACCCTAGCCCCCGCCTTAGGCTACGCCCATAATCCCAGAAGTACTTTCACCCATAATGCCATCAATACTAAAACCCATAATCCCACGGATCATGGATCAAGTCTCAAACTCTAGAAGTCCCTGACCAATGACTACATGAGGCTTTGGGGGGACAACCAGACATAAGCCATAACAGCTACCATCCCTGGACTCAGTGGCCCTTCGGTGCGCCTGGTGGGAAGCACAGCATGTGGTGCTGGAAATGGAACTGAGGTCCCTGCGCTTGCCTAAGCAAGCACTTAGTCTGCTGAACTATCTCACCAGCCCCCCTTTTTTATTTAGAACAGTTACTTCTTGAGTTTGAATTCTCCTACATCATTCAATAAGGCAGAAGTATTTACAATTTAGAAATAACTCAAAATAGCTCACGAATCATATAATAATGTGTGTGTTCTATGTATATATTCATGTTATTTATGCCATTTTGTTAATTTTCAAAATATAAAGTAGAAGAATAAGACATGACTAGAATCTAAATGTCTTTAAATTTGAATGGGACATTGAAAGGTGAGCAAAGATCATGAGGTAACAGTTATTGAAAGCTGAGCACGAGCCAGATACTGCTAAGTTCTTTGCTTGCTATGGAAGAGAACTTGTTAGTAACCCAATTTTATGCAGAGATGAGAGTGAAGCTCAGAAAGATTATCTGATGTGCCCAAGACATCATGGCTAGTGGATTATGGAGACAGAATTTGAATGTAGAGGATCTGTCTTCAAAGCTGAGTTTTCATACTGAGCTGCATCTAAGGAGGAAACCAGATGTTCCAGGGCTTAGAAATCTCCATCGTGCTACGCTCAAATCAGTCATCACATTGTGCACCACAGGATAACTATTGTATAAACTCCCTCCTCTTCTACCTTTGTGGGCCCTTTTGGAGCACATACATACATATTTCAATCTTTGTTTAGTTCAGGCTGATAGTCACTGCAGGGTAAATATTCATAAAAATGCATGACACATGAATACTGACAGCTGGTTTCAAATGTCTGGACAAAGCAATTTTGAAATGTAATAATATTTGTGGAGATAGGGAAAAGGGAATTGTTTATATTATATCATGGGAACTGAAACTGAAGAATTTTACCTTGAATTTGTAGAGAAATTAATTCCTAAATGACGGTATTCTTAACTGGTACTTTAAAAAAAAAATCATCAAGGTCTGGCTGAATGTCAAGAAGTTCTTGCTATAACGAGCCATGAACTATGACCAATAAGGACAACTCTCTATATAAAACTGGTGGTTTCTAGGATGAATAAAAGAGGAAGAAACAGAGGGAAGAAAAGTTCACAGTTCTGTAAATTATAGCCTGTGGCAGGACCACAATGCCTGACCAATCTCAGCCAGGGGACAAGTCAGCCAAAGGACGTTATTCAACCTTGTATAATTAGGTTGCATCTTTGATGCAATAAAAAACTTACATTTTGCTTGGATTCCCTTATTAATGATTATAGCAACAAAAATTTTATTTTAAAGGCCCATTGCCAAGGTAGCTCCCACCCTGAGAATATGATGGCCTGACTGTAAAAGTGGGAAAGACAAGCAAACACACCCAACAAAATACAATTTAAGACCAAAGATTACACATTGAGCTGCAAGAGTACATCTTTATGCGTGTCATTTAGAATAATCTACTTGTCAATAAGCAAAAGGAGTGATAGCCAGGAAGCTCTTCTGACATTTCAAACACTGGGCCCACAATGAAGTAGAAGACTGTTTTGCCTGCAAACTTCTAAGAGTTATTTGTTTCATGAACCATGTCAAAACACATAGATTTCTACAAGTATGTTCAGCGCACCAAAGAAATGTGGGATAGCTGAACTTCATCACATTATTAGCTAAGGAAGCTGTGGTAATTAACTTTCTGTTTCTATGCAAAATACTTGACAAGCATTCACTTACGCAAAGGAAAGGCTTGTTTTTTCGCACAGTTTACACAGATCACCCCATGGTTGGTTGGATCTATGTTAGACCTGTTGTAGTAGGAACCAACACATGGTAGGAACACATGGTGAAACTAACCTGTTCACTTCATTAGAGTGATGTAAAGGATATAAAGATTCTGGGGTCCCACAACCCAATTGTAGAGCATGCCTCTACTGATCCAAATCCCCCACCTAGGCCCCACTTATTTAAATTTTCACCACTTCTCAGACAATACAGTGGTCTCTCACTTAGCACAGAGGTTATATTCCAGACACCCCCACAATAAGTGAAAATCAGCAAAGTAGTGACATTATATTTATTTTAGTAGTTGTAGACATTTTAGGGCTTTATAAACCCTTCCCACACTCAAATAAACTTTCCCCACACTTTTAAAAACATTTCTAATGTTCTTAACCATCTTCTAAACTCATGATATAACAAAAAATCTGCGATAAATAATTTAAATTGATATTTTTTGAAACCCTGCAGAACAGGGAGTCCATGAAAGTCAAACAGCAAAATAGCAAGGGATCACTATAGTGCCAAGCTGGGGACTACGCCCTAGACACAAGGCCTTTGAGGGAACACTTAAGTTCCAAACCATAGCAGAATCCTAGTGGAATGACAGCTCATAAATGTGTGTGTGTGTGTGTGTGTGTGTGTATGTGTGTGTGGTATAACCTTACCTATGTGTGTATAAGCATACATATACTTTTAATCTCACTCTAATGTTCAATATCTGACATTCAACATCTAGCATGGAAATGAACAGCGTTACTTCTCAGAGATTTTTTCCTGACAGTCAATATCTTCAGCACTTAATACATGTGGGTTACGAGCCTGAGCATCGCATCAATCTTAGTTGGCAAAGATTCAGCAAAAATGCATCGAGTGGGCCAGAGATATAGCTCAGTGTCATAAGTGCCTCCTCGGCTGATGCAAGGTACTAAGTTTGATCCCTGGTGCTGGGAGAAAAAAAAGTGTCTTGTATTAGTCAGCTTTCCTGTTGCTGATACACAATGCCCAGTACCTACAACTTAAGGGAGGAAAGATTGGCTCATGGATTCAGTGGGTTTAGCTCAAGATCAGGAGGCCCAAAGACAGGATATCTTGGCAAAAGAGCATCACAGAGCAAATACATGGTGGCCTGGAGGAAGAGCAGGGAAACAATGCCGGAAGGAAGAAGTGAGGCACCAATAATGGACACTGAGGCCATGACTACACGACCCACCCACATACACCCAGAATTATTCTGCCCCAATCTTCTGGGGGATACCAAAAGCAATCAAATTGACTCTCCACACTAACTGCTACGCTCCACTCTTTGTCAAGTTTATATCCATATATACTTCCTGAAACTGTACCTAGTCTCCAAATAAAGACAGGAGCAAGCTACTAATTTCACATAATGCTGGGAATATAGCTTAGTGTCTGCATAGTGCCTGCCTGGCAAGTGTGAAGTCATAAGTTTGATTCCTGGTACTGAAAAAAAATCCACATAGCAAAAAAAAAAGCCGGGCGTGGTGGCTCACGCCTGTAATCCCAGCACTTGGGAGGCTGAGGCAGGAGGATCAATGCGAGTTCAAGACCAGCCTGGGCTACAGAAGTGAGCTCAAGGCCAGCCTGAGATGCATAGTGAGACCCTGTCTCAAAAAAAGGCAAAAAAAAAAAAGAAAAATCCACATAGCATAATACAACTATCTTACATATAACTTGAAGATACAACAGTTCTTTCCCCAAAGTCTCAACAGTTCCAGTATTTTTCAAGTTGAAGTCCAGGTATCCTCTGAGACTCCAGGCAAACTCTTAGCTGTGAACCTTATAAAATTTTTTTTTAAAAGTTATATAATTCCAAGGTATAATAGTGCAGAGTAAACATTCCCAATACAAAATGAAGAGATAGATAGGTAGATAGATAGATAGATAGATAGATAGATAGATAGATAGATAGATAGATAGAAACGAATCAAACCAAAGAAAGCTCAAAGCCCAGAGGGGAAACTATTAAATTCTATAGTTTCATGTCAGACATTTGTGGAAGATAGTGGTGGTGCTGAGATGTGAATTCTAAAGGGGTATGTGAGCTGTAAGAGGATTGGGTGGCTCTGCACACATGGCCTTGTCCATTGAAGCCTTCATGGTCTGTTTTTAGGACTGCCTCTGCTCTCATTTTGCAGTATTTCTCAGCCAATTTTCCATGTTGCTGGCATCTCTAACTTCCTAGTGGCTCCACTGCAACTTTGGCTTCATTTCCACAGCTTCATCCACTTCTCCTTCAAGGACACATCTGTTGGCCTAGAAGGCCTTTCTTTGAAATCTGAATAGAAGTCTCCTCGATCCCAAACCCTTGCAGTCTGCATGCTAGTAAAATGTCTACAAGGCCTGGTACTAGCTTTCACACTAGCCAGGCCCCCTTGGACTATGGCTGCAGTGGCTTTTGATTGATAATGGATGAGAATAGTGAAATGAATTGCAGAGAATCCACTCTCTGGAGACCCTTCTCAAGCAGACATCCCAGAGACTCTCTTTTCAAATGAAATGTCCACAGTTTTGTATTGTTTGTCCCTACAATGGGTGGAGAGTTGTTGATTTCTGAGATGCTTTCAAAGCATCTTCTTTTTGTTCCTGTATAACAGTATGCCTGGTTCCCTTTAAATAGTGATTATCTCTTTGACAGCCACACTCTCCTTGGCCTCAAACTGACAAATGGCTCCTACTAGGCCAAATTTTGTTTTATGAGACAGGTACTGCATGTAGTTCAGGATGGCATAGAACTTATAGCAATCATACTGCTGAATGTCCCAAGTGGTGAAAGACCACAGGCGTGGACCCTCATACTTAACCTGTATGCTGTTTTTTGCCACTCTATTTTAACTACTACACCTTCATATTAAACATATAGTAACTTTTTTTCTGTCCTTATTCCACGAATAATAATATGACAGCTACTTACATAACATATTGTAGTTGGTATTTACGATTGCCATACGTGATTTGATGTATATGGGAGAAGGTACCCATTATATTACATTACATGCAAATGCTATGCCATTTTATATAAGGAAATTTGGCACTTTTGGATTTTTGTGTTCTCGTATTGATGAGGTGCCATCCAATCCTGAGGAGGTGGGGACATAACTCTATAGCTGCATGATGAATTGTGGGGTCTAGGTTATCGATCTCAAGGCACCAAAATAGAATGTCGTTGTGCCCTCAGCAATATGTGCTGAACATTCTGAAACTAGTATGTGATCAAGATACTATAGCTTAATTGAAGAATAATTTAAAGTAAATTACAAACAAGTTCAATATTGTCTTCTTCACCAACCATAGTAAATGACTTAGAGTAGCCACTCAAATTTGGTCGAATGAATAGAACTCCTTAAAGAGTTTATAAATTAGGGTGTGATTCTGTCAGCTAGGTCATTTATTCATAGACAATATAGGTAGTAAGGTTTTATTTTGATCACTGGTAAGTTTATTTTCATTTCTCATTTCTCTTGGGCACTTTGAAGCAAGCCCTTGGTTGACTTCAGGGCCTTGATGGGAGTGTGACAAAGTTTTGTTATTCTTCTTTTGGGGAAATTCTAAAAAGTCCATTTTTGGTAACTTTTCCAACATTTACCTTGAAGTTATGGTCTCAGTTGTGTTTCATGGAATTGCTTAAATACTTCTAGGTAATATTTTAATTGTTTAAAATGTGATTTTATTTTTTAAAAGGAGAGTAGCATCTGTCTGCTCCTGCAAAACAGGTCAAACTATCTCTACCTGGCTTTTCTGAGTTGTCTTGGAAATCCAGTAGCAGGCTAATGGCAGGTCAACTCCACTGCTGATATATCACGTGCACTTTTCTGAACAATACTAGGTGAGCAATCTAACAAAGAGGAATTCCAACTCTCTGGTCATGGCCATGATCTGGTTAAGAGAAGTTACACATAGAACTGTCTCAGATCTGACAAAGACATAAAGCTTGTGGCCCTCAAGGCCTAATATGTAGTTAAGGGTAATGGAAAAGGATGAGATTCTTAAAAAAAAAAAAAAAAAACCTGTCTTCACTTAAAATTTCATTCAAAAAACTTCGTAAAATTGTAAGCTATTTTCACTTGCCTCTCACTTCCTATCCCAACCCTCCTAACTCACTTTTGGTTGGGAACCCAACTTTTAGGGTGAATGGTAATGTCTGTTTAATTACAAAAAGCTGTTTGTCGTAAGCATCGATTCTACTTGCCTCCTCCTCACTCTGGAACACATATTTTTCTTCCCACACCTCTGTTCCTGGAGAACTGTGTGTGACTGTGCATGTTTATCAGGACCTGATATTTATCAGGTGTTTCCAACTAGTCTTAGTGCTTGGTTTATCATCTTCGAAGGTCCCTTATGTCCTGTCCCCTCATTCAGAAGAAAACATGTATTGCTGCATTTGAGTTTTGATTTTTTTTTTTCCCAGTCTGTGATTTCTTGGAATAACATGTGTGCTTGCTTGGTGCCTTTATTTTGCCAACAAAACACCCACAATCCCGATGATATTTCCACCCCCTTGTATTGCATCCTGATGTCTGTTTATATTGACACCCAAACATTTTAGTCTCACTACTGTTTCAGAGATGGCATGTTTGTGCTTCATTATTACTGTGATAAAATAATGCAATACTTCTCCTGACAAAATGCTTCCTGCCAGCCAATATGGCTTATGCATTTCATTTTTCAGAGGTTACTGATAATTTTCTTTGGCTTCTAGGAGGTCATCTATTCGATACTGTGTGAATTCTGAGAAGGGCACCACTTACCTCTCTTTAAGCATTGATTCCAGTCACCAGGTGATATGATTCCTTATTCATACGATCAATGTATTTGATATATGTTCTTGACTTTACAATCAATGGTTTATTGTGGATAAATATATTTCTAGGATACAGTGTGAAAAAAGCATATTGAAGCAGTCTGGCACTAGGGAGAGGAATATGGAAGTTGGTGGGGAACACTCAAACAATCCCATCTGGGAAACAGAGCAGGGCATGGGTCTGCAGTATTTTGCAGTTCTCATCTGTCAGATTGGGTTGACAGAACTGCTTTCAACAAAACTAGAATTTTCTGGAGTCCTGTCATTGTTCCAGAAGTCTATGCCCACCATGAGTCCCGGAACCATCCCCACCAATACTAATTCTGGTGATGGGAGGGGGACAGAAAAGGTCCATTTAGCAGCCCCATAATATAGCAGGGACCAGGAGGTGCTTGGCTTGCACCAAGAATTCTCTAGGATAACTACAAGATGAAAGATTGGGTAATTTTATTAACTGAAGTAATACAACCTCTCATAGTACATGGTCTATGGCAAGTTTTCTGGGGCCCTAGCAATCTTATTATGAGGGGAGTCAGCTAGAGTTCCCTTTTACATTGTGACTTACATTTCTTTGGCATTGTGGAATTTAGGTTTACTATGACACTGGCTTTTCAACTCTAATATCTTTTACTCCTTAAACATATTCTATCAGAAAAGGTCAAGGTCATGATTTTCAGGCAATTTTACAAAACAAGGTTAAACAATGTTTTAAATTTTGGCATTGGAATCATATCAATCAATCTATCTATCTATCTATCTATCTATCTATCTATCTATCTATCTGTCTATCATTTGTCTATCGATCAATCTATTATCTATTTCTATCTATCTATCTATGATTATATCTATCTATCTATCTATCTATCTATCTATCATCTATCTTCTATCTATCCCACAAGTGTATGTGTATCTATGCAACATATATGCTCTTATACTTATTCAGGCTTCTACTTTTACTATCTGAAAGCAAAGGGATAGGTGGATTTGGCTTCAAATCTAATGTACAGAATCTGAGATGCAATGCATAGTATGTAAGTGAGAAGTAAGCCAGTGACACAGCATCTTTTGAATGAGTATCATACTTAATTAATGTCCCACTCACAATTTATTTTGATATTTTAATATTTTCCTTCCATTTTGAAGGACAGAAGTTGGCAGCTGGTTCCATGTATATAACGAGTGTGGGACAAAAATGAGGGGGCCAGATGGTTTCTTGAGGAGCAGTCCCTTCTGGGGTGTCCTCACTTATGTAAATGTGTGAAGCAACTCCATTTTCCTGGTGGACACTGTGCCTCTGAAAAGATTTTCTTTGTTCTGGGAAGGGTCACTTAAGTGGCCTTGCTTGGTCACGTAAGTGCGAGTTGAGAGAGGAGCACAACCCGAGCTTCCATGTTGGTGTTATGAGATCATCAGAACAGAACAAGACAGGAAATCGGCTGGTCGAGCACTCCTTGAGCAGTGTTGCACCCTGAGAAGTGACCCTGGACTGGAACTTAGTCCCAAGAGATCCTTGGAACCAGCAGTGTCAGGGAAGGAGGGCCCTGAACACGGCTAGTTGCTGTGGTTGACCTTTCCGTGTGAAGTGCTGCTGTAGAAGAGCATGGCGTTGGCATCACTAGTTACTACAGGAACAAATAGTGCCTCCCCCAGTGAGCGGCAGCCCTTCCCTCAGAGGTGACTTCGACAGCATGGGCAACTCCATCATCCTGGTGTTGGCAGAGGACGCAAAGGTTCTGAGATCGCTCCTACCCCAGGTCACTCGGCCTGCAGTGTTCTGTGTCTCTGGGACAGGACTCGCAAAGCCTCAAGCACTCTGAAGCAGTAGAAAAGTAAAACAGTTTAGAACGGATGGGCCCTGACCAGTGTGACTAGGAGCTCATCCTCTGTGAGTAATGCACCGGAAGGTAGTCCATTTTCATAGGGCTGAGGCCACCCAGCTCTGTGTCTGTTATAACAACGAGGGACCAGGCTCATGCCTGTAATCTAGCACTCTGAGAGCCAAGGTAGGAGGACTGCAAGTTTGAGCCCAGCCTGGGCAACTTAGCAATTAGCATGACCTTGTCTAAAAGAAAGAAAGGTTAAAAGAATATATCAGGGACCAAACCTAGCTCTGCTTCTTGGCTTTGACTCCTTAAGATGAGTGTCCACTTAGTTCTCCAGGCTGTTCCTCCAGGCCTTGGTGTTTCCAACTTGACTGTCCTCAAGTGATCCCTGTGCACTGTGGGACCTGGGATGCCCACTGGGGAGGCTTGAAGAGGGGGAATGCATGTCAGGACTTGCAATCACTGTTCAAAGGAAGTTCTAGCATTGTCCTCAGAGAATGGATTTGGACGAGTTCATTCTGCCTTCTATTGGCCGTTTCATCCATTAAACAAAGCAAGAGGTTAATATTTGGCAGGTAAGGTACACACCCATGCATAAAAATATACACATATACGCTACTGGGGCAACATAAATCTTAGGAAAATAAGCAGAAAATACCAAATGAAATTAAGGCTGGAATAAGCAAAAGGCTAAAGAATAATGTCTTACAGAAAGTACACAGAGCAGAGTAAAGCAATCAGAAGTTCCAGCCCTTGCAAGAGACTCACACCAGAGGCTGAAAAAGACACTTTCCTGTGGGTTAAGCCTTTAGATTCCCTTAGTTGTGCATGGCTTTGTCATTAGAAGAGCTTAGGGGTATGGAACATCTATGATCTATGGATCTTGGTTTAACGTTAGAGACTTAGTTACTAGCCAGAAAATGGTGATTTCTTTCCCCCATGATTCTTATATCACCTAAGAGCCTCTCATTTCTCGGGATTCTTTTAAATTTCCAACTTCTTTCATCTGGGACTATTAAACAACACAATTGTGGGTAACACATTTCCCTTGTAGAGAGTAAAATTGATTATCTCAGTATTCAAATGAAGCTATGTGGGGAAGCTCAGCGGACTAAGTGCCTGCTCAGGCAAGCGCAGGGACCAGAGTTTGATCCCTGGCACTGCATGAGGTGTCAGTCCCCACACCCCCGGGTGCGCTGAGGCAGGCACTGAGTCTGGGCATGGTGGTGCATGCTTATAATCCCAGTGCTGGAAAGGCTAAAAACAGGAGGATCACTACTAGTCTGAGCTGCATAGTGAGACACTGTACAAAATACATTAAAAACAAACAGGTGGTTGTCAGTGCCACTGGACCCTAGTGAGCAGCCTGGATCTAGGAGGGCATCAGCCATGGCCCAAGCATTCTTCAAAACCTACAGGGAATAGTCCCAGAACATGGATGTCGAGGCCTACCTAGAGCCACAGCCACTGAAACAATGGCATGGCTGGGGGCCCCCCCGTGCAGGGAGGGGAACACAGCAAAGTTGATTTGATCCTCAAATGTATAAGGGATCTTCTGGCTAGTATTAGGGTCCACAGCCTGCACCCTCTTCCAGGAGAAGATGAGTCCTGAGCTGGCCCCTCAAAGTGCCTTATGGGTGGTAGGGATGACAATGTCTGCATACTGGAAAGGTGAGAGGATCACCTTGGTGGCCACCAAGCCACTGATGTGGACCGTGTCTGCCAGCAGGTGTGCCTTGACCTCATCACACACTTCTTTCATGTGGGCAAAGTCAGTGAGGCGAGCGTAAGTGCTGCTACCAGCTATTGTGAGCTGCAGTCAGAAAAGTCAAACAGTCAGTGCCAGCTGGCCATAGTCTATGAGGCCAGTTTCAAGGCTAAGCTTGTAGGGCATAGACTTGAGGATGAATGTGGCAGAGGTCAGACATGTAGTCTTGCGTGGGATGGCCCCCATCAGGCAGGTCCAGCTGCATGCTTCAGTCACGAGGCTGCAGAAGGGCTGTATAGGCAGCCAGACTGGCTGGGGAGCCAGAATAAGGTTGGCCATTGACTCCCCACTGTGTAGGATCCAGGTCAAAGGTTTCCAAGGCATAGCTCTGGCCTTGCAGCTCGATTTCATCCACTGCTTCTGCTCTCCCCGTGGTATCTCTTGCCAGGATAACCCTCCAGGTACTTGTTGCTCAGACAAGACCCCAGGGCCTCCAGTGCAGCTCTGCTACAGAAGTTCTCTGAGGCGATGAGCTCCAGGCCACAGCACAGCCTGTCCTCCTGCTTCTATAGCAGCTCCCACATCTCATAGGCACTGTCTGGGAGACTTTCCTGGCTGGTCCAACCCTGAGTAGCCTCCTCAAGTCTGAGTCTGGGCTGCCTCACTGTGCTGGGTCCGAGTAGCCATCTTGGCCAGGTAACCACATCTCTGTAGAGGCCGTGCGGCCCAGAACGAAGGGAAGGGTAGCATCTTTGCATGAGCTGGCAGGAGGTCCAGCCACCGACTCTGGTATGGAGCAGCGAGGGGTCGGAAGAAGATCTCTATTTTATTCTTTTGAAAAAAAAAATCTCCATTTCTGCTGGTCTTTTGAAAGGAGAAGTTAATGCTTAATGCTTAATTTTTTTTTTTTCTTTTCTTTTCAATGACTTTTTTTTTTATTTTTTTTACCCAGTACCGGAAATCAAACTCAGGGCCTTGTGTTTGTAAGTCGGGTGCTTATGCTGCTGAACTGTCTCCCTGGCTTTTTCTTTTCTTTTCATTCTTCTTATTTTTTATTTTTAATTTCTTATAAGTTTTTGTTTTTTAAACCAATTTTACACATTGGTATCTGGTAACCTAAACAACTAATTTAAAGATAATATCATGCAACACAGAAATAATTGTTGAATTGATATTATTCTGTTTAGTGAAATTTTGTATCATTTCTAATGCTGTTTCTTTTAAATTACTATTTTGTATTCTTCAACAAAGAAAAAAAGAACAGGTTTTTGTTAGTTTGGGTTTTTTTTGTATTCTTTTTTTTTTTTTTTTTTTTTTTTTTTTTTTTTTTTTTTTTTTTTTTTTTTTTTTTTTTTTTTTTTTTTTTTTTTTTTTTTGGTCTTTTTGAGACAGGTCTCGCTATGCAGTTCAGGCCTGCCCTGAGCTCACTTTTGTAGCCCAGGCTGGTCTTGAACTTACAGTGATCCTCCTGCCTCAGCCTCCCAAGTGCTGGAATTACAGGCATGTGTCACCACGCCCTATAAAAGAATAGGTTTGATGGAAAGATTTCCACAGGCTCATATCTGTCAACTTCATTTTTCGGTTTACTTGGGGCTGGATTACAGCCCATGGATTTATGTGCACAGAGACTATAGCACCTCACTGTCTCAGAGAATTTTTCCAGGGAGAATCTGAGTATAGCCTTTGACATTGTCCTTGAGGATTAAATCTGGGGTGGGAAGAGAGACTCAGATTTCTGTTCTCTGTTTTTCTGCCAAAGATAAGTCATTGAATACTTCTTGTTGTATAACTGACTCATTAGGCACACACAGAGTCTGTCATTTAATTATAAGGATCATTCCCTTCTGGCTTTGGTGAGAAAGGCTGTATTTTAGGGTTTGTTCCTACAATTGGAATGTGGTCTACCCAAAGGGTCCTTCCTGGAGCACGCTAGTCACTGTTTCTACCTTCGGTCTCCGCGATCTCTGAGTTTTCTGCTCTATTGGCTCCAGACCCATGAGCACCATCTGATCTTCTTAAATGTAATTTATTCATCTCCTTCATTATTCCTTTTTCTATGAGATAATGTAAATTCTATGAAGGTGAAGAATGGATCTTTTATTAACCACTGTAGTTCTAGCGACTAGAACTGCTTGTGGTTCAACATTCTTTTTTTTTTTTAATATTTATTTATTTATTTATTTATTTATTTATTTATTTATTTATTCTTGTTTCAGAACCTTTGTTTGTTTATTCACTCATTTTTATGGCCGGCTCAGCCCGCCTAGAGGGCAGGGCTGGCGCAGCATGTGGTGCCGAGCGAGGATCGAACCACGGTCCCTGAAGCCGCCTAAGCTTTCCCAAGTAGGCGCTTTAGACCACTGAGCCATCCCGCCGGGCCCCAAGGTTCAACATTCTTGAGAAAGGGAATGGGGCAGAAGAAAAAAGAGGGATAGGGCCAAGAGAGAAGGGGAGGGAGAGAAGAAGAGTTGGGGGAGGAGAGAGGAGAAAGGAAGGCTCAGAGAAAGAAAGCCGCGGGGAAGAACAGAAGCGGAGAAGTGGAGTTCTGAGCAGGAAGCTAATTATCTCACGGAAGCAATCACAGAAAGCGAGACTGTCGTTTTGGCTCGCACTACAGCAGCGATGGTGAACGTTTCAGAGCTCTCAGTGGTACCAACAGCCTGCTCCATTGCACTGCGGTGGGTGCCCCACCACCACTGCAAGGGTTTCATTCTGTGCTTGAGAGGAAGAGGGGGGACACATAGATGATGGGCCAGTGAGGCTTAGGAGACCCAGATCACCAGACCTTAGGAACAGCCACAGAACCTGTGCTGCGACACACATGTCCACATCCGCTGAGATAATAGAGCATAAACACAACATGCCTGTGTATATTTGTGTGCTACACCCTTTCATACAGACCTCTTCATGGAAAAGGAAAAACGGATGTATGTTTTTATATATAAGGAACTTCATTTGCTGGAGATGATATTAATGAGGTTCATTCCTCAGATGAGCAAATTATATTGGTCATAGCTAGCTAGCCAGAGTGCACCCCTAACTTCAGCCACTGCCTCAGAAATGATTTTTGTAATAACAGGGCAATCAAGTGAATGTGGGGATCCAGATGGGTTAACGGAAATCCATTGCTGTTTCTAGAAAAGGGGTTCAAAACTCCTGATTCACTGCAACTAGGCCAATAGGTCAATAGATCAGTAATCTTTTTTTTTTTTTTTTTTTTTTAGATTTTTTTTTTTTTTTTTTTTTTTTTTTTTTTTTTTTTTTTTAGATTTGTTTTTTATTTTTATTTTTTATTTTTTCTTGTTTCAGAATCTTTATTTGTTTATTCACTCATTTTTATGGCCGGCTCAGCTTGCCCTGAGGGCAGGGCTGGCGCAGCATGTGGTGCCGGGGATCAAACCGCGGTCCTGCCCAAGCTTTCCCAAATAGGCGCTTTAGACCACTGAGCCATCCTGCTGGGCCCCAATAGATCAGTAATCTTTACTCCCAAAGGCTAGTATGGAAATCTCAATTTTCTTTCCAGATTTAGAAGTGTAATTTGCTTTTCAAAACAGCTTACTGGGCACAAAAGTCCTGAATTAATGATGCTATCTTTAACCTTTTCAAAACTCCAGACTATCAGATTCTCTTCTTCTGGTGTAGAGGCAGATAGGCATGCATAGGAAAGTAACATGTCTAGAGGAGTCATTACCACTGCCTCTAGCAGTGTTATCTAAAATCTGAAGGCCTTGGGGACCGGCAGGATGGCTCACTGGTCTAAAGCACCTGCTTCGGGAAGCTTAGGCAGCTGCAGGGACCAGGTTCGATCCCTGGCACCACATGCTCCACCAGTCCTGCCCTCAGGGCAGGCTGAGCCAGCCATAAAAATAAATAAATAAACAAACGAAAGTTCTGAAACAAGAAAAAAAAAAATTTAAAAAAATAAAATCTGAAGGCCTTGCCAAACCTGAGGTCATTTTTCTAATTATATTATTCACTTAGTTTATAAACTCTTTTTGAGACTACTCTGTTTTTTAAAGCAGAGAATGTGTAAGACGCCAAATAAATCAGATATAGACCTTGTCTTTTAAAAACCTATGAGTCTAGGGAAGCGAGACAATGAGGTCTCATCAATATCCTCTTGTTTGCTACACATATGATACGGTTAAATTTCAGGAAAACACTATCAATGACTCTGTCTTTGCTTTCCCACTACCCATGCACAAATATGCTGCTAGCTCTTCAAGCAAAGGTACACTGCAAGCACCTCCAGGGACACGGTCTTAGGCTCCTCCAGCCAAGTACTACCACTGTGCAATTGGAACTTCCCCCGCGTACGATAAACTTTAACAACCTGATTTGAAGGAGTGGCGAGCGCAGCCGTGCTGGAACACACTGTGCCTCTTGCTGGACTCTTATCAGATTATCGACTGGGAGAGAAGCCAGTGGTAGAAGAGGTAAAAGGTGCGATTGATTTTGTCTTTTAAAAGCCTTAGAACAACAACAAAAATAGGCAAATAAGACAATCTGAAACTAAAAAGTTTCTGTATGGCAGAAGACTTGACAGAGTGAAATGGCGGCAGAGATTGGGAGACAGTGCAAGTCATATATTTGATAATATCCAGGGTATAAAAAGAGCTCCTACAATTCAACAGCAACAAAATAAGCATAAATAATTTTTAAAAGCAAGCAATGCTCTTGCATAGGAATTATTTCCAGAAATGCAAATCAAAACCAAGGTAGGCTATCACTTCATGTTTGTTTGTTTAAAAAACTCCAACCCTCACACAAGTATCGATGAGAAAGGGAAAAATGATGACATTTGTACACTGTGAAGATACAAAAGAGTGTGGTCACTCTGAGAAATGATGGTAGCTCGGAAAAAGTTCAAAGTAGAACTATCACGTCACTGGAAATTCCATGTTTGGGTATTTGTCAAAAAGAATTGAAACTTACTTCTTGAGGAGGTACTGTTACCGTTGAATGGACTAATCACAGTCCAGGCTCTCACATACAACAGTGAAGGACTTGCCAAGCATACACCCAGTAGCATGGAGTGAGTAATTACATTTGTTAGAGATCACTGGAAGTTGTGCCTAGGACCAGCCCATGCCAACAAAGGTGCTGGGGCACAAAAGCGCTGCCCATTGGTCAAAGGTAGCCGCAGCAACAGGAAAAAGGGAAAGGGGGCAATAGCTCAGGCTTTCAGAATCTAAAGGCCAGACACCTCTGCTTTGGGTGCCTCCCACTGAGTCTCCCTTGGGGCCAGGGTCTTGGCACCTGTGCTCTCCCATAGGGCATCGCTGATCTCCGAGGCTTCGGTCATTTTCTACCTCTGGGGGCTGCTTAGTTAGATGGAGGGAGGAGAGTGGCTCTCTCAGCTCCTTTGTTTCTAACTGTGCTAGGGTGAGAACGCCCACGTCCATTGCAGCACTATTGATCTAAACATGATGCTGAAGCAACCTAAATGCCTACTGACAGGTGAGTGGATAAGAAATGTGCTGCATGACATATTATCCAGCCATCAGAAACAAGGAAACCTGCCGCATACAGCAAATGGATGAATCTTCAGTGAAAGATTCCACTTGCATGGTGTATCTAAGAGTCAATGTTATAAAGCAGAAGATCAGAATTATACTTGTTGGGGGCTTGGCGGGATAGAATGGAGAGTTGATAATCAATAGTTGTAACGTTCCAGCTGTGCAAAATGGCTGGAGACTGATCACATAATGCACTGACAGTTAACAGTGTTGCATTGCCCACCTAAGTATCTGTGAAAAGGGTAGGTTTGGGGTTGTTATTGGCATGGCAAAATAAAAATTGGCATTTAAAGTTTAGAAAGCCTCAGATGTTAGTCTCTTATAAAAGGACACAGCTAGCCGGGCGTGGTGGCGCACGCCTGTAATCCCAGCACTC